>JAVQJS010136900.1:0-11227 GCA_036024795.1 Galaxias rostratus | reverse complement strand
GGTTTTTTGGTCATAATATCCACCGCGGTTTTTTGTTTCCCTAACAGCCCCCCCCCCCCCCCCCCCCCAGGTCCCCCTCACTCCCCCTCTCCAACACGGACCAGACCCTCTCAGACCCACTCTTGCATGGAGCGCTTGCAGTACAGTATGTGGCGCTGCGTGCTCTTGCGGCGGAACTGGAAGACAGTGTAGAGCAGCGCCATCATGCACAGCGCCAGCACGCAGGGGATGGCGATGGCCACCGCCTTCTCCGTGCCCCCCGCGCTGTCCAGCTTGATGACAATGTCCACGTCGCCGGCGTCGTAGTGGCGGTCCTCCGCCTCCGGGGGGCTCCAGTCCCAGTCGGGGTCGGCCGGCAGGCCGTCGCACCCCATGAAGTCGCGGAGGATGGAGCGCGGGTAGCCCTGCTCCACGCGTAGCCGCTGGTTGTTAAACTTCCAGTACTCCTTGCCCTTGTAGAAGTAGGTGAAGCCTGGATGGAGCAGGTGGACACAGTATTACTGCTGTAGCTCACATGTGTTTGTACAAGTGTCATGTGTATATATATGCTCTCTAGACCAATTAGATAAATACAACTAAATATAATCTGTTCACAGAGACAGCAGGATGAGAGGCAATGAGCTGAGATGTATGAATGACAACATGAGACCATAAAGTGAGTAGATGAGACTATAGGATGACTGAAAGGAGGGCCACACCATTGGCCTTGTCCACAAAGGCGCCCTGTGGGGAGTCTGGGATTCCCTTCCACACTGTGATGGGTTTGGGGTAGCCAGGGTCCATGGTTCTCATGTCCTCGTTGTATCGCCAGTACCTGCAGAAGAGCACGTGATGACACAACGGGTTAAGTGGTGGGGCTAAACGCATATTATTACAAGTGAAGGCGCCCACGCAGGACAGTGGCAACCACTTCTTAACTGTGTGCGCGCGTGCACACACACACACACACACACACACGCACACACACACACACACACACACACACACACACAGAGCACAAACTTCACCATTAACATTCCGCTATGAAACAGATGAGAAGAGTTCCTGTTTGGTTGCAGACAGCACTCAGATGGCCATGTGTGATGTATGAAAGCAGGCTGAGCTGTGACAGCATCGTGACAAAGCAGTTTATCGGCCTCACTCACCACAGGCTCCCAGGACCCCATAGGACATTACTTAGCATGACAGGCAAACAAAACAACTGAGTCACGCTGGCATGCCGCCGCCCGACCCGAGCTTGTGTCGTTGAGCCTCCTTTTAAAGATCCTTTAAAATGGGAACAACACTTTTGAGTGTGTGCTACTCTACATTTGAGTTGCACTGCCACATGCAGAGCAGAGGGCCTGGTGAAAACAATGCTTTGTCTAAAATGTTTACAGAATATCTGGTAAAAATATATACATATATCTTGGGTCAAGAATAATACCATTCACTAACATTTACAATATAGATCTTTGTGTGAATTGCAGCTCTTAAAAATGTAGGACATGATGGTGAAAGAGTGCCTGTGGTGACTAAGCCCGGGCCTGAGTGCAGACATGGCCATGCAGCCTGACCTGTCGCCTTTGAAGAAGTAGGTCTTGGCCACGTCCTCCCACCACACGGCAGTCTCAATGCTCTGGGTGGGCATCCCGTTCCCAAACAAAGAGATGTCCTGTGGGTAGGTGGGCTGCAGTGCGGTGTCCTTGAACACCCAGAAACGGTTCCCTAAAAAACAAACACACACACGCGCACACACACACGCACACACACACACACACACACACATACACACACACACACACACAGAGTGAATCAGACACAGACGGTCAAGGTTGTCTCTCAGGGAGATTTGACTAGATCTGTTTCTCTCCACAGGCTGACTGGGGAAGATTACGCCTGGCAACAAAAAAAATTCTCAACAAGCCGAAAGGCTTGATGTCGGAATGAAGAGTGACTACAGCAAAGGTTTCCAACCGTCCGATGTTGAAGTGCCACCTCACACGTAAATCACCATGCAAGAACAGCATGCAAATAAAAATAATTCCTTTTACTGAAATAGAGCTTTCTGATATAAAGCTTTCTGATACCCAATGACGCTCCCCAACATCTACATAGATGAAGTGTGTTATCTCTAATTCAGTGGTTTCTCCTGGAAAACTGCGTGCAGGCGGGTCCACTGGCACTCGTAGTGTGCTCCATCGAGGCTATCGTTGCACTTAATGGAGTATGATGGTAAGGGCCTCTGGCACGAGTGGAAAGAAGGAGCTGCTGTATTGTAGATACAGTGAAGTGGCTCCTCAAAAGCACACACAGACGCACACACACACTAAAACACACGGACACACACACTGTGACACACAGAAAAATTCGGCACGCGCGAGCACACACACACATACTGAAGAAAAGCACAGTAATACACAGTAAAACTCTGCAAACACAAAACGAAATGCACACTTATGCTTATGCACACACTGTAAAGTTCTGATAAACTCTGCAAGCATACACACACACACACAAACACACACACAAATGCACACACAATGAAACAAAAAAACACAATAAACTCTACACACACACACATACACACACACACTAATACACAGACAAACTGAGCAAACACACAAAGTAATATTCAGACAAACGCTGCACACACACACACACACACACACACGTCCCCTGAGTATATAAATAAAGCCAGAGGTGCTCTCTGGCCCCGCTGGGTGACAGATGTCATGTTAATCTGCCTGATGGATGGCTGAACTGGACCCTAACACACACATACAGGGATGCACGTTCACACTCTGGATACAGAGAATGAATGCTTTCTTTTATTTCTCCGATTTGCTTTGTTCCAGCCTGGGTGTGTTTACCCAAGTCCTGTTCTGTGTCCTTAAACCATGGATTACAAACTCAAAACTCACATTGTGCACACACACTCTCTGTCTCTCTATGTCATGTTGCTGTTCTTGTTCTCTCCCTCTGTACCATACCTTTGAAGAAGACAAATTTCCCTTCGCTGTTCTCATAGACAGCGTCTATTTTGGGGGGCAGGCCTCTCCAGAAGTTGTTGATCTGCATGGGGTATTCGCGCACCACTGAATTGTCCCGTACTCTCCAGAACCACTGGTCCTGTACAGGAACAAAAGCACGAGGGATGCTATTAGTCCTCCCTACAACATTGAAACGGTGCAGAGTCGGGTTGTCTCTTAGGCCCCCCCCCCCTTTTTGAATCTACATTATCACCATATCAACCATAAGCTCCTTAATCTCCTCCTTCTTGCTTCTGCTATGATCATGGTCTTCATCGTCGCCATCTCATCCTCGTGTCTGTACACCAACCACAGCGCCCAGGCAGACAACCCAACCCCCCTCCCCAACCCTGTACCTTGAAGACAAACAGCTCCTGCCGGAGGATGGCCAGGGTGTTGAAGCCGCCGTCACAGATGTTGGGCTTGGCGTTGGGGTTGGAGGGTTTGGTCCGGCGCGGAGGGTGGTGGGGCTGCACCTGGCGGTTGTGCTTGCGGGGGTCCGAGGGCGGGTGGAAGCGCGGGGGAGGGGCGGTAGGCAGGGCGCGGGTGGGCTGTGGCGCTCTGTCCGGGGGACCTGAGGAGGACGAAGGTATGGGGGGAACAGGGTGGGGGTGGGGGGGGGGGGGTTAACGTTAAGTTACGCTCACCACGGACACAGCACTGGAAATCTAAATGGTTTCTAAACTACATTAGTCTCAATCTAAAATCCTCTGGACATCCAAGCTCTGAGGTATTAACATATTTAATCCACATGGTGGCACATGTATTTGACCAAATCGAATGCAGTTTAAAAGTACCGCATGTAGCACGTGGTTTCATCAAGTACCACCCATACACTATCCTCTCTCTCGCCCCAAAAATACGATTGTGCTTGGACGACACATCCAAAGTAGGAGCCTCACATGGTGACAGCAGACCGACGGGCCCTTCACATCAGGGACCTTACCGTAGATTTTCTGAATACCCTGCAGGTCGTCGTGAGGTAGCTTGAAGTTGTCCGTGTCCATGTACTGGTAGAAGGGAGCCATGATGGCTGTGGGGTCGTTGGAATGTTCCAGGCCCAGGGCGTGGCCTAGCTCGTGGACCGCCACCAGGAACAGATCGTTCCCTGAAAGAAGGCCAGAAACCAAACGTAAACACAAAGAAGGATATAGACGAAATCCAAAGACATTCCCCTCTATAGTATAGCTTACACAGATATATAGAATATATACAACAACATCACACTCAGCAGCACAAAGAGACTCTTCTACATCATAGTTGACACAGATATGGTTGACACATTGAAAGATATAAAAAACTATATTGAACTCAACAACACAAAGACACGATAGACCTTATAGTTGACCCTCAGATGTATGAAAAACTATCAGACTCAGCAGCACAAAGATAAACATCTCTATAGTATAGTTGACAGTGGCATACGAATAATACAAAACACAATAGCATTCAGCCCACGCCTCTCTAAATTGTTGAAAACAAACCCTGGGAATCCCAGCATGGATGACATTTACTGAAAATCCATGGCGGACATTTGTACACAGCTTTTTTTATTATTAAGGATCAGCGTATGGCTATAGCGAAGCTTAAGGGGAGAAATACATGACTCTGTGTAAGGGGTGGGGGAGGGGCACGTGGTCTGTGGCTCTGCTGGGAGGATCGACACTCAAAGACGC
Source organism: Galaxias rostratus (assembly GCA_036024795.1). Taxonomy (NCBI): domain Eukaryota; kingdom Metazoa; phylum Chordata; class Actinopteri; order Galaxiiformes; family Galaxiidae; genus Galaxias; species Galaxias rostratus. The sequence continues at coordinate 6,540 of JAVQJS010136900.1, read as the reverse complement.
GGGGGCACCCGTAACCTTTCACAATCACTGCCAAAGGGCTGGACGTACTACTACATCTCCCAAAAGTGTACACAATGTTCTCCGGCACATGCAAACACACACACACACACACACACACACACACACACACACACACACACACACACACAAAAAGGCAACAAATACAGAAACACAAACGGTGGTCTATGGCCAGAGCAGAGTGGATAGTGTCAGTCTTGATTCCGCCAAAGCCCAGCGCGCCGCCTGCGACTGAGGGCCTCCAGAGATGGTTGCCCTTTAAAACATGATATGTTCTCCTGAGGCCAGCCACCCAGCAGACGAGAACTGACCCTCAGCCAGCAGCCAACACTTCCCCAGCCCGACTGCGCACACATTCGCTCTTACAAAGACCCACACACACAGAGACATACACACAAAGGCACACACAGCAACACACACACGCTTACACACCCACGCACACCCCCCCCCCCCCCACACACACACACACCCACGCACACATACACACACATGCACACACATCTTGTTGTCTCTATCCAACCAGTCCAAATGGGCGGCTTCTGAAGATATGCTCTCTGCACCACTAACCCTGGCAGACTTTAATAACAGGCCGCAGGGGAGGACGCCCCCCAGCCCCCACCCTCCACCTCACCCGCTACCACCAGTGCCCGTGGCCACATGCAACATTTAAAGTGACACCACTGTGAAAAGCCATTAAGGGGCCGTGCGCGGTGTCTCAGCCACGTCCCCGGAGACTACGGCCGGGCCCAATGACGCCGTAACCGACTGCCCGCACAGGGCTCACGGCCACCCATCGCAGGGATCTGACGCCCCCCCACTTAGGGCCCTCACCATTAGGGCGCTGGCTCAGAGAATGGAGAGGGTCAATAGGTCCTTGAGGACAACAGAGAGAAGCCCATTACAAGACAAACACGCGCCAGCTATGTTCGAGGCTGCCGGTGACAGCGGCGTGTGTTAGTGCCAGACGGCCGTATGGGTCCGTTGGGAGGGGGGTGGGAGTAGGGGGGGGGACTGCTGCGGTGACGGCTGGAGGGGCTGGTGCAGGGGGAGGGGGCACTGACAACCTGCCGTGGTGCTCCTCGAGCCAGGCCGTTAGAGAAGAGTGCCTGGCAGACCGACGGAGATGGGATCTGGTACACCCCCCCCCCCCTGTCCGCATCTCCCTCCCTGCTGTCCTCCTATCCTTCGATAAACGGCCCAGGACCAAACAGAAGGCTGGACCCTGGCATTAACTGCTGTGTTGTAACAAAGGCTTAGCAGAATGCAACGTTGGTTTTCATGGGATGCGCATAGAATGCCATCGCTTATGCATTCCAATTTGTTTTCCGATTAAATGGCATAAAGATTACCGTGGAAAACAGACCTCAACAATTACTACAATGATTGTTTTACTAACAGGCCAAAATCTGTCCCCGAAGTCAAGAGTGCCTGTCGGAAAGAGTAGCAGCCAGGTTATTAAACTGTTTTTTTTTAACATGACCTGAATCCAGCAACTAGGCCATCAAACTCACCAGAAACCAAATAGCCATAGAAATGTGGCAGCCTGCACCGCATCTTAAAATAGCACGCTTTTCTGAAGTGCTCGTTATGCCCAGAACAAAGCGTCCCAACTTGGCAGGCGACTGCGTCGTGTTGCTATGCAGAAAAGGCTAATCAAACACAAACTGCTCTCCCGGTTTATGCTTCAGGGTCGTCAGCAGCCTAACCTGTGATGCCCGTTCTGTCAATAATTCGCTCTCTCTGACATTCTCTCTCGCATCCTCCCCCTTCTATCGCTCTCTTGCTTTCTCTCTCTCTTTCTTTTGCTCTGTTTCTGAATGTCCTTGTCCCCCTCTCTTCATCCGCACTGTACAGACTTTCTGTTTTTTCTGCCCCCCACCACACACACAGAACACACACAAGAGACGGCGAAACTCGGAACAGTGCACTTGCTCCACCCTCACCGTCATGGTTGGGGTTGCCTAGCGTCCAGGGCTCGTCCGAGTCAAAGTGCGTGTCTCCTCCGATGCCGGGGCCCGGGAAGTAGGCATGTGCCAGGAAGCCCCCCTCGCCATCGAAGGGCGAGCTGTCGCCGTGGAAACCCGAGGCGAAGATGATGGTGATGTCCACGTCCCGCCGGCCGCTCTCCAGGGCGCTGTAGGGGACGGCCTCGAAGCGCAGCGGCGTCACGCTCTGCCACACGTCAAAGGCCCGCCAGATGGCATCGTGGGTCTCCCGGGCACCCACCTTGGGCGTGACGTTCTTGATGCTAGGACCAAGGGACACATTGTGTTGAGAACGCGAGATCACAGAAAGGGGAGAGCTGTTGACTTGGGCGTGATGCCTAAAGACAACGCGTGCGGTCCTAGTACGTGTGCATCGAGCACGTCCAGTCTCCATCTTGCTAACAAGATTGTCCGACGTGAACATTAAAATGGCATGGCTCAGTTGTTTTGGATGGGGATTTAACTCATTTAAGTAAAGCAAGGATCAAGCTAGGCTTTTATTTTAGGGATGAAGCTTGTTTGTCGTTCCCCGCAAGGAAGAAACCCGTATCGTCTGCCTTGTTACCTTTATTGATTATGGGGACTGCTTGTGCATGCATGTTCTTCCCATTACCTTCTGCAGGCTGTTGATACAGTTTGTCATGGTGCTTTACATTGTGCATGTAATGCTAAGTCCCTAACTAGGTCCTAACCTGTCATTGTGACTTGTATGAGATGGAAGGAATAACCTCCATGATGTTGCCTAAGTAGCCTAAGTCATTCCTCATGTAATTCCTATGATCTTCGGTCAAATGCTCTTTTCTCTGCCTCGCACCTCCACTGTCTTTGGGAGGATGGTGTTTAGCTACCGTGCACCTAGGTGTTGGAGTTCCTTGTGATTCTTGTGCTTTTATTCTTTAAAGAGGTATATACCTAATTATTTTGCTTAGTATGTGGTTGTAATATCATAATGATACTGCTTCACGGTTGTCCTTTGTTTGCATTATATACGGTTTTAATGTTGCTGGTTTGTTTCCTCTTGACCAGGGCTCCCTTGTAAATAGATGTCTATCTAAATGGGACTTACCTGGTAAAATGCAAGATAAATAAATAAACACCCCAAGAACTGGTCAGACACCACTCTCTCAGTCGAAACGTTCCGCCCGGTCTAAGCCTCCTCTACCTCCCATCGCTAGTCTTCCATTCTTATCGCCACACTCATTCCGGGCGAGATTTTTTCTCTCGTAAAATGGAGACGTGCAAAAAAAAGTTTCAGTTTTCCAAACTATTCCAAGCCCAGCAGCTTTTGCTGAACTTTTTGCTCTGTAGTCGTTATCAGTCCCCTGCAGACAAAGAGGGGAATAGGAAATCTTCCCCCGCTCTCTCCCTCTCTCTTGCACTCGTTCTCTCCCTCCATCTCCCCTCCCTGTCTCTTTCTCACTTTTTTATGGAGAGAGTGCAGTCAGCAGCCGCCAGGGCCCAGCACTGATTGACATTCCATTAGGAAGAGGTGGCCCATCAATTCAAATTTTGGAAGGAAGGGAGGATTTGAATAAATTGCCAGTGTTATCGTCTATTACGGCTGTAACCTGTCAATTTGCCAGCGCGCCGCAAAGACCACCTTATCCTCCCTCCTCAGACCCTGTGAAGAGCAGAAACTTAATCGCGCGTGCTAAGTTAGGGATTTTAATATCTCCCAGCAAAGACTTATAGAGAATTTACATTCAGAGTTTTGGAGTTCGGTTTATGATGGAGAGAATTTTATTCCTGCCCTTGTTTTTATGATTAAGCCTTCTTTTCCTAAAGGAGCAGGTAACCTTAACTGAGTACATAACAACAGGAATATTACTGTTTTGCCTTGTGGCTTTAAATACAAGCAATCAGTGAAATATAGACAAATACAAACACTAATTTTAATGAATGAGCTCCAACGTTGCATTAATATGACTTTGAAGGCTGAATGGAATGTGGGTTTGTGTACGTGTGTGTGTGTCCTCACACGTGGCAGGTTCCTGCCGTTGCCATGACAACACGGAGCATGTGGGAGACCGGGTGGGGGGGAGAGAGAGAGTGACGGCGCAAACGAACAGATGCACTGGAAAACAGGGTCACCCTATAATAACAATAATAATAATAATAATAATATAATAATAATAATAATGATAATAATAATGATAATAAAAACCTGTAGGTGATGTGTGTCCGCTGCCACTTCTGTCCCGTCAGCGCGTAGCGCCGCTTCCGCGACCTCGAGACGCCCTTAAGGCGGTCTGGGTTGCCACACCGTGGCCTCTGCATCCAGCTGAAGTAGAGGGAGGAAGTGGGGGGAGGGAGAAGGGAGGGAGGGAGGACAGACGGTGAGTGGGACTCGAGCGTGTGAGTGACGCCAGGCGTGTGGTGCCGTTGCCACCACAGCACACGGTCCAACACTCGGGTGAATGGAGCTGACTCTTCCCATGTGGAACTGTTCAACTTTTTCATTACACCTTCTGAAAATAGAGTTCCGTTTGGGTTTTTTCGTATGTGTACTGAGCATGATTGATTAATCTAAAAAAGGGTTGTGTTTGAGTTGCCTTTGCCAGCCTCAAAGACGGAGGAGAACGATTCATCTTTTTTTTTGTTGCTTTATTTATAACCCAATTCTGGGACATACACATTCTACACTACACGCTACAACACAAAGCAGGTACAGTACAATACACAACATACATCTCACACACATGTGAAAAGATAAGACGTCTCACCTTATTGTGATATCGCTACATCATTATGCAAGAAGAAGAAGAATGAAAAGAATTAAGACCAAAGTGGGCCAAGGAAAAGAGTAGGGGCTGTGGATCTGGGTTCAATTGAATGGAGAGAACTACTTCTATTTTTAGCTACTTCCATTTTTAGACATTTTATGCCCCCCCCCCCCTCACCCTCTTGCTGAAGAAGTAACTTTGGGTCAGTGGATCATACCCTCTGGACAGACATAGAATGACTTCAACTTCTATGTGTGCATGTGTCGGGAGTGGGTGCTAACCTGCAAGCACGGCAGAATGGACTCCGCATCGCAACTGAAACTGAACCCAAAGGGACACTACACACACACAGGTTTTGGGGTGGGGGGTGGGTCTACGACCAGACATACTTACTCCTTTGTCCCCTCATCCAGTGTCCCTGTGACATTGAGACCGTAGACGCGCTGCATGGCGGCGATGGCCGAGTGCATGGTTTGGGCTGAGCGCAGCACGGCCATTCTGGGGTCTGTGGGGGACAGGTAGCCGTACCTCTGTAGCCATCCCTGCAGAGGGGCAGAGAGGGGTACACATTGTGTTCATAATGGACGTCGTCATGTGAAGTTAAGGACCTTTCACCATCACAACCGTCCACGTTGAATTCGATAAGTGTGTGATGACTCTGAGACATGGTAGGACAGGTGATTAACCACAGAGAGGATGTGGTGACCCACTCCTTCTTTTGTGTTACGTCTCTATAGTGATTTAATTAAAAACGTGACAAACAATTACCGGAGGTGTGTGTTACACAACCAAATGCATGTGGCTGTGGTACCTCCAAACCAAGTGCAGTATCTCAGTTTGACTGTAATCATCATGTACTGTGAAGAGGAGAAGAGCGGGTTGGGGCAGGTTTTCAGTGCATCTGCACCGGAGAAAAGGAAAGATCACTGCAGTGTGGCAAGAATAATTGGTCATTATCACCTGGAGAGCAATTGGCCTGCAGCTGCATAGCCCACAGTGAATAAAAATAACCTGTGAACTAAGAATGGAAATGGTCCTCCGCTGTATGTAATTTAGCTCGATCTCCACGCAGACGACACTGGCTCAGTGGCTCCCACATTTCACCATATTCTACACACAAAACACACAGTGCCTTTTTCCACACTACAAAACGGACACAATTAGTCCCGTTAGCGCAGTTTTTTCCCCGAATGCATATTTAATCATCTGTCTTAATTTGTCTTGAGGGACAACGGGCGACGGGGGGCACTGCCTCTGCTCCGAGCTGGCTCACGGACAGAGCCGAAGAGGAGCTCCTCTCTGTGTCTTTACCCAGGGGATTGGGAGTCGTGCAGGGGTCACTGTCAAACCCCAATCTGGACGGCGGACGGCGAGAGCCACGAGGCGGGTCACTTCCCCCAGCTGTTCACACGGCAACCAGCTGCCTCCCTGTCGTTAAACAGCCTATATGAATGAGATTCTCCAGCTAATCCCGTTCGACTAGCCCCCCACCCCCTTCCGTCTCCATCCTTCTTTCTGCTAAGCTAAACGCCTTGTTTATCCTTCCCCTCTCTTTTTTGCTCCTATATATACGTGTGTTTGTGTGTGTGTGTGTGTGTGTGTGTGTGTGTGTGTGTGTATGTGCGCAGAGTTTGTTTGTTAAAAGGTTCAGATCTTCGGCAGATTCCAGCAGTGAGCCATGAAATTGAACAATGATGTAAAATATGGTGTGTGTTTGTGTTTGATATTCGATGAGAGAGAAGTGTGTGTGTGTGTGTGTGTGTGTGTGTGTGTGTGGGTGTGTGTGTCCTACTCAGCTACATTACCTTACGGAG
>JAVQJS010136871.1:0-12795 GCA_036024795.1 Galaxias rostratus | reverse complement strand
TGTGTGTGTGTGTGTGTGTGTGTGTGTGTGTGTGTGTGTGTGTGTGTGTGTGTGTGTGTGTGTGTGTGTGTGTGTGTGTGTGTGCGTGCGTGTGCGTGTGTGTGTTTCCATAAGTGTGTGCGTGTCAAAATCCTCCAAGAGTGCCTTCGCACCTCCTGCTGTTAGTAAGTGTGTTTGTGACTTCCTTGATCACATAATTTACTCAGGGAACTGCTACTCCTCTAATCACTATTAAAGGATTCATCATTGGTCTCCAACAGAGAAACTTCATGGACACAGTGGTCTTTCATCCACTTCACATAGGATTTCTAAACTTTGATCATGTGGAACAATGGGCAATTCACAGTGAATGGCTGTACTATTGCGCCATTGCTTTGTGGCTAATAGATTTGGTAGAACTCATACATTAAGTTATAGTCAACAATATGAATATCTAACAATATCTTTAATAAATGCTTCATACTCAAAATCATCTTGAATACATCCTCCTTTTGTAAGTAAACTACATTAGTTAAACCGTTGGCAAGTTGGTATTAAATACAGTGACAATTGCTGTCATGGTAACTGTGCAGCAGAGGCTCATCCACTTACACTGAGAGGGGTTTATTCGGCTGTTATTGGCTAGGAGGGATTAGACTGGCACACCACATTGGGCAGTCCGGTGGCAGTTCACCCTTCACAAGGTAAAGAGCTAACCAGCCCTGAAATGGCTAAAAGATCAATGAAATCAAAAAATGTAAATTAAGTTGCCTTTTTTTTGCTGTTCTAAACGATTCCAACGACTACATTTGGACGGGGTTTGAACAATCGCAACAATCCTGTCGGGATATCGTATCCCTGTTTAAGTAGGCTAAACAAATCAATGAAAACGAAAGAAAAAAAATCAGTGACGCTGACCTAACAACCAGGGACCAATCAGAGGACTGGAGCTGTGAGAGAACTGGCTACATGGAAAGTGGGTCGTCGTGCCCGGGCGAGAAAAAAAGACACCCACTTTGAGCAATACCAAACTGTCCGCTCTTCAGAAACCCACCTCTCCTGTGACAAGATGCCTTCCATCTGGAGAGAAGCACAGGGCTGTGATAGCTTTCCTAAAAAAGGACAGAGAAAATTATTGAAGCAGAATAAGGTTTGACTCCACCGTTCATTCGGCCTTAGTCATCATGTTCATAATTAGTAAAACGTTTGAAAAACAAAACACTTGAACAACAGTTGGTGTGGGTACCATTGTACTGCTGTGCTGATATGAATATATTCATTAAAAGTTGAAACAACGAAGTTGGTTTTGAACTAATGTAAAAAAACAAACCTTTAAGACCAGGGACAAAAGGTGCATGGGAGATGAGTGGCTCACCTGGATGTGTTGAGAATGTGGTGCTGTTTGTTCTTCTTAGGGTTCAACAGGACCACGACACAACTAGAGGAGGGAAATACACTGTCATGCTTGTTTACACTTTAACAATGCTCGGGTTTGAATACAGTGTAGGCATCTGTTGTTGGCTCCTTCAATGACGGAGTGTTCAAAGTGTAAATGAATGTGAGGGTTGCTCAGTCGCTGCTTGAAACACTCGAGTTATGTACTTCTGTTTAGGGTACATATTTCCTTGCAAAAATCCCAGGAAAATAGGATTGCATGGTCCTGAATGGTCCTTTTGTTGTGTTTCTTTTCCTTAAATAATCTACCTTGGTCTAATTAGGAACACATGATATTGTTAATCCTTGGTGATCCACTATAGGATTTTAGTACGGTGGCTGCATTCTGAATTGGATTATTGAATCCAATCCTTCACTTGCCCGTCTGGTGTACCAATTCAATCACAATCAACTGAAAATTACAACATTGATTCGTCCAAAACAATCAGCCCATCAGTCGCTCTAATATCACTATCAGGATCTCATCCGTTTCCTGTTGCTGGCATTTCACTGGCTAGGTCCTGATTGCTTCAGAGCAATGACCACACAGCATAGCAACCCTGCTGTAGTTAAGGCCTTTATGTTGGAACTCTCTTTGTGTCTGGGAAGGCCCAGAGGAGTGTTTGGCAGAGACAAACGTTGCGAACCATTTCCTTATTACTTTAGACATTGATCTGATTTCATGAAATTATGCCCGTTTAAAATAAATAAAATAATAATAATAATAATTAAAAAAAAACAGCTGTTTTCCGAAAACAGTGAGCCATGATATTGTGTGGGATGTGCCTCCCAATTGGCAAGTGGTGATTATTTTTGTTGTCTTGAATGCTTCATTTGTTGCTGCGACCCGAGCTATTAATCCTAAATAATTTTGAGGCAACACTTTAGCCTCAAGACCCCAGAATCAAGATTGTGGGGTTTAAAAAAGATAACCAGACCCTTTTAGATCAATACATTGTTTGTATTGCATTGTGCATTAAAAAAAAACACTTTTAATTTGTGAAGTGAAGAGCAATTCTGATGGGTTTTTTATTGTCATTTGGCAAAGCATAAACAACTCTCTGTTCCTCTGATACACCAAAATGATGGTTTCTCTGGAGCAGGGTGCACTTTGACCGGCCTAATGTACGCACGCGCGCGCGCGCACACACACACACACGCACGCACACACACACACACACACACACGCGCACACACACACACACACACACACACACACATACACACACACACACACACACACACACACACACACACACACACACACAAAGTATTGTCATTTTAAAGCAATTTTATCTCCTCACCCAGCAGGATAGGCAACCAGACCAGAGTGTGGATCACAAGCCAGGCCACAGTTCCCTGCAGCAGTGATTCCCAGGACCCTCTCCAGCATGACCTGCAAAACCAACCACAGAGCAAGGTTTTGTATCTGTATCTATAGGTTTTGTATTTGTAAAAGCATAATGAATCAATTCCTTTCGTTCCCTGACATTTTCCAAAAGTGTGAATATCCATGCTTGACAATGGTGGACAAGTCCATACCTTCCGTTTAAAGGGACAGAAGTAAAGAGCCAGATGTGTGCTTTGGCAACCATTGCAGTATACTGCATGCCAAATGATTGCATAATAATCTCCAATGGGCCTTAAAAAGATAACAACCCAGTACTAACTCTGAAACGTGATGAATGCACTTCAGACAGAAAATAGCGTACATTTCAGCATAAATTAAAGACACTTAAATTAACTATATTATTACTGTAGAAAGGTATTAAACTTTTTGTTGGAATCATGTTCATTTAGCTCAACGAGGCTGGGCCAGAGTATCGATATTTAAAGTAAATCAAATAAGCCAAAGTACTTACTTAAACTACTACGTAATGTACTTTATTACGTAGCGCTGGATATCATCACATAAAATCAAATTTAACTTCCCGTCAGTCAAATGCATTACATATAGTTTGTTACATAATTTTTATTCTAGGTTTCAAGATATAAGGTAACTTACTTTGGCAAAATCTTCATTCCGATTCTTCTTTCTTTTGGTGGATGGGGAGCGCAGCAGATTTCTGATACGACTTTTTATTGTTGACCCGTCTCCCGTCATTTCGATGGTTTACTACTCTATTGATTAATAATTATTCAACAATTACACGTCCCGTAATGTCCGTCCATATATCTGTCACAGACCGCTTTCTTTCAACGATGCCAAGTTTGTTTTGTTTCTTTTCTTAGCGCGTATATGCCTACTTCAGAACCTGGAGTTAAGTCTTGTGTGTCGACAGCAAGTGTTGGCATTCAGGCACCTCGACCGTTAAGGCCACTTAGCTTAGGCCACTCAGCTTGACACTGTTTCGCTCTCATCCTGAGACCTTGGTCTGTATATACTAGATGAGACGCAAGGCCTCTTTGCTCGCCAATTATGACGAAGTCGTTCAGGTGGCTGTAGGCTTAGTAGGGAGGGTTGTGGAAAAGGAACTGTGTTTTAAAAAAGGAGCTTTATTAGTTATGTTGGTCGACAGGAGATTTGAAAGTCTAGAACAGGAAATAAACGACAGTATTGCAAATAGACACGTTTGATAAAAAATACCTGTTCGGCATTCCTTAGTCTGAACGACACACAATAGTTCTTGTTTCTATTAAGGTAAAGACCTCTAACGGTCAGGCACCACAGCGAAAAGTGAATTTCAAAGTTTCTAATTATTTCAATTATATTATGTTTGCATAAATCATTGCAATCACATTTTATTCGTATTCAAGGCCACAATTTTGAGAAACACATCCTTTTTTTTGCAAAACAAAATACATGGGAAATTGAAAAGACTGGAATTAAAAAGAAAAAATATATTTTATAAATGTGTTTTTTGCAGCTTTATGAGACTGCATTTGATAATGAATGAGCTGACGAGTTACAATAAGTTAGAATGTTTAAATAGCCAGCCGTGTCACTTACTCCCCTCGTGCCGCTCCACTGATAAGATGCTTAAACTGATTAGAATTTAAGGATTTTTCATTCTGGAATAAAAGTAGCGGATTGATTCCCCTTGCACCGATCAAGAAAATAGATAACGCCACTGTTTTTTCTTTCTATAGACATAAAGTGCTACTACAAATAATGACACGCTTATAAAACAAAAACAACACAAATCACCGGTGTAAGGAAGTAAAAAGCATCATACAATCATAGCTTTTACAAGGAGGGTATTCACTCAACGTTACAGTGTTTTGACATAAGCCATCAATTGATATATGCACACTTCTAATCTAGTAAAACGGCACAGACCACGTAGCACAAATGAAAGTGTGGGTTAATGTTGTGTTGATGTCAAAATCATCAATGAAAAATAATCATACATACAAATCAAACTAAATCATCTATTGAATTCACATCCACTGTAATACAAGCGTCATAATTAAATAAAGGAAGATTCTCTTTTGGAAACATAATATTGACAAACTCATTTAAAACATGCGAGTACAATTTATCCCAATATGGGGGTTTAGAAGTCTGAAACGTACTGTATCCCAGCAATCACACGTCAATTAATTATCACTCAGCACCATGTCCCTTCAGAATACAAATGTGTATTGCCTTTAATGCATTCCTGAAATTATGCAGGAAAACTACCCCTTAACAGATGACATCTGCCTGAGCTGGGGTCCTTTGGACTTCTGATCAGGCACATTTGGTGGGACTCTAAATGACTTGCATGACTCCCGTTCATATTGATGCACCTGGATAAGGAGAGCAGCACCTATGACAGCGACAATAACAGGGCCCCCGGTGGAACAAAAACAGAGAGACCTTAAGGTTTCTCCTAATCAGTAGGATGCTATTCAAGTGTTGGACAATTCAGAGGTTTGAGGTTTTAAAGCACAGTTCCTCCACTCTCTCCGTGTCCCCTGCACGGAGCGCCAGCCCTGCTCTAGATCTTGCCAAGACATTTCTTGGCACTGGAGGAGTCCTTCCCCGCAGCGCTACGCGTCACCCGCCGACCGGAGCGGCCGAGCCGGGCCTGGACGCCTCTGGGAGGACCGCCGGCGTCTTTTGTCCCGGAGCTTTTGCCAGAGCGGGTGGCTCTGCCAGGGCTATCCAGCGCCGGGCGCTTCCCGGGCCTGGTCGAGGCGCTGTCCGCTTCGGCTGGACTGGCACCTGCTCTGGTGACAGGACGAGTTCTGCTGGGCCCTTTGATCGGGCTGGCGCAGGTAGCTGCTCCCACGAGACGGTCGCCACCCGCCGGAGGCGTCGCCACCCCTGGCTTGTTCTTCCGGGGCCTCCCCCTGCCACGGACCACCACGGCTGGTTCCCCCAGAGTTTCCGTGCGTTTGATGCGGACGGGTCCCCACCCGGGGCGGCCCTTTCCCTGTTTGACCGTCAAAGAGGAACCGATCCTGAGCTCCTTCCGGGGCCTCCCTCTCTTGGGAGTGCTGGAGGGGCCGGGCGGCCGAACGGGGGCCAGGCGATCGGTCTTCTTTGCCGCGCCGGAGTGGATTTTGTCTGCCGCTCTCGCGAAGGCCGACCTCCTCGCCGCTCGGCCGCGCCCGCCCCGCAGCGAGCGCGGGGGCTCGTCGTCTCCGGGGGACGACCCTGCCGGACGCGACGCCCCGTTCTCCTTGGCAGCGCGCAGTTCCACCTCCTCCCTCCAGACGGTGCTGCTGAGGCGACTGATCTCCACAAAGGGAGACTTGAGGATCACGTGGCCAGTACCCGTGCTCTGGGCCGTGCGGGGGTCGGCCTCGTCTTTCTCGTTGGCGGGGCCGTTACAGACTGTCTCTGAGGCGGGCGGGGAGACCGGCTCCTGGTCCTTACCAGGATCTGGGTCAGTGGGCTGTGAGAGAGGGGATGGTGGGGGAAGGGCTGATGGGGGAGGGGTGACCAGTGTGGGTGGGGTTGACAAGGGTGGGGCTTGTGATGGAATGAAGCTGGCAACAAACTCCCTGTGCCCGACCGCATCCCCAACCTTCAGTGTGTAGAGCCCTGGTCCTGCTGTCATAGGGCAGAAACACACACATAAGCACCCGTTCTAATACTAACAACACATTTGCAAATTTCTTTCCAAAGAAACACTAGAAAACTATGCATTTTGCTAGACAAAACCTATGAGTTAACTCAGTGAACTATGAGTTAACTGATATATGAGTCAGGTAAGTTATTCTAAAAATTTCACCTGGTTTTAAAGAAGAAGGATGCAAGACCCGGCCGGTTTTGGAGAGTATGATGGGACGGGGCTTCCGAGAGGAACCATTGGGCTGAGCCTGGTTCTGAGGCTGGGACTGAGCCTGGTTCTGAGGCTGAAGTTGGACCTGCGTCGGGTGCAGAGACTGAGGTTGAGGTTGGACATGGGACTGTTGCGGAGGCTGAGGTTGGACATGTGTCTGGTGCGGGTGCTGGTTCTGAAGTTGGAGTTGAGGTTGAACAATAGCCTGGTGCTGGGGCCGAGGCAGTAGTTGAGGTTGGATACGGTGCTGGCGGCAAGGCTGTGGTTGAGGCTGGATGGGGCGTAGAGGAGCCGCTATAGCCCCCATCCTCATCTGGGCAGCCAAGGCCTTCTGCCTCACATAGATCTCCTTTAGTTTGGACCTGATTATGACCTCTGACTTGCCTTCGTGGAGAGAAAGAGAATAGTACGAACTCATTTGAGTATCTGCTGCGTCCCCCACAACATGCAAGCTACTTGTAAGAGACAAGTAAAATACCTTTGCCTATATTCAATATAATAACATTTGACAGCATTTTTCAAAAACTTAAAAAAAAACCTCCTCACAGTTTTTTAAATACAGGTTATACAATTCGAAAGCTTGTAGGCATTGGTGGCTCTTCATAGGCACTTCAATGCACAAAATTAGTAAACCAGGCACATCTATTCAGTAAGAATGTTCCAGAATCTAGGACCCTTTAAGTCGGGGCCGTATCATACCAACACTAGTGTTCACGTTAATGGCAGATGTGCAAAGGCCCAAAGTACAACATATCCAAGCAATTGTACCTGACAGCTGAGAAATCTCCTTCACGTATTCAGACTGCTCATATAAGAGTTTCTTCCTCTGCTTCTCCATGTATCTAGAGAGCCCGACGAGAGAGCGTATCTCTCTTGTGGCCTGAAACAACCGTAAAAACACAAAACATGGCATGGCAATCATGAAATGTCTTGATTGTTCAATTTGACACAAAAAAGAGATTCTTGGAGCACACACACACACACACACACGCACGCACGCACGCACGCACGCACGCACGCAATTTGACCAAAAAGTGGAGGCCCTTGCAAATCATTGAGTTCAGGAGCTTTATCCACTCTCATTGCTACCAGGTGCATAAACCCCAAGCACAGCGCTGCAATCTCCATGGACAAACGTTGGCAGTGGAATGGGTCGTACTGGAGCGCTCGGTGACTTTAAGCATGGCACGGTCATAGGAGGCCACCGTTGCCGCTAGTCAGCACGTGAAATGTCTGCCCTGCTAGATCTGCCCCGGTCAACTTTCACTGTGACGTGAAAGAGCAACAGCGGCACTGAGCATCACATCGTCTCCACACGGCGTGAACTGCAAATCATTTGAATCTCCGTTTGGTTTCAGGACATAAACTCCTCCCTGACCTTGGAGAGGATGTGGATCTTGGAGACCCGAGGCCCGTGGATCTCCAGGACCTTCTGCAGCCGGCCGAAGAGCTCGCGTTGCTCCATGCGGCGGAGCCTCTCCGTCACCGTGTGGTTCTGCCGCGTTTTCTTGGACTCCCCGTCGTCCGCCTCGTTGCCGTGTCGGTGACGCTGGGGGGAAGATTGGGGTCCGGGTGAGCGACCGGGGAAACGTGTTATGCCCTACAACAGACGGAGTCGACCCGCTTTCAACTCTCAGGCCATGTTCAAAAGTAAACGTCATCTTTTTGACTAAGGCCATTTCAAGGAGCGATGTGTTGTTATAACCTTGTGTTGATTTTCACAATGGAAACACTGAAATTGAATACGCTGAACTACAACCTCAACTGCTGAGCCCCCTTTGAATACCTACTGGTGGAACTGTAATACACATGCTACCAGATGTTATTAGACAGTGGTTGTCTTTACCTTTGGTTTGGATTCTTGGGCCGATTCTGAATCCTCATTGGAACTTCTGTGATGAAGATAAATAAAAAAGTAATGAAGTGGAATTAATCATTTTTCTTCCGACTGTTTCATTGGCAAGCCCCGCACGCTTTCACACTTACTTCGAGTCGGTATGGGAGGATTTGACAGCGGCCCTCATCTTTGCGATGGCCGTCCTCAATCCCAGATCTTTCCCGGTCTCGATGTCCGCCGAGGCCTCCTGGAAGACAGCCGACACACAACGAGGCTAAAGAACCCGCCCCACCACTCCGAACCTCCACAAACCAAACCGGCACCTATCAAACGGCCCGTCTTTCCTTACGTTTCCGCAGTCTGCGACGTCACAAAGGGAGGGGTCGCTCTCGGAGTCGGAATACTCCTCCACGTCCACGTCCAAGTCGGAGTCGGTCTCGGCCTCCGAGTCCGTCCCCCACGACCCCCTGCGCTTGTCACCGTCGCTCTCGTCCGACTGCATTTTCTCGTCGCAGGTCAGCATCACGGGAGACGGGAGAGGCACGGCGGGGCCGCGCGCGCCCCCCATGGCGGCGGGCGAAACTGGCCCTGGATCAGCCACAGAGGAGGGAGGGGAACTGCTCCGCTTGGCTTCTTCCCCTGCCGTCGAGGTCGCCGCTGAGAGAGACGGAGTGGGTTTGGACTCCGGCGTGGCTGAGGCCACGGGCTTGGTTGTCGTACGGCCGGCCGGCGGAGCTCTGGGCTTAGGGAGGTGGATGAGGGTGAAGCCCCCGGGGAGGGACACCCCAGGCTGGACCTGGGCTGAGCTCTTGGAGGTCTGCTCGTTTGGCGGGCAAATCCTGAAGGAATAGGTGCCCCTCTGTCCCAGGAAGCTGGGGGTTTTGAGGGAGGTGGAGACGGTGAGAGACACGGTGGAGGTGGTGGAGGGGGTGACGTGGAAGGGAGGGACAGGGGAGACGACGGAGCTCGGCTGGACCGTGACCTTTTCCACTGGTTTCAGAGAAGAGGCCGAGTGGGCTGGGAGACGAGGTGCGGGCAGTTTTGGATTGGCGGGAATTGGATTGGCTGGAATTAAAAAGAAAAGCCAAAGGACATCAGATGAAGAACTTTCTTGAGCAGGTAGACAGGTCCGTGTATCTGTCGGACTGTTCGTGAGTGAGTGAGTGAGTTAGGTGAGTGAGTGAGTTAGGTGAGTTAGTGAGTGAGTGAGTTAGTGAGCGAGCGAGCGGGTGAGTGAGTGAGTGAGTGAGTGAGTGAGCGAGCGAGTTAGGTGAGTGAGTGAGTGAGTGAGTGA
Organism: Galaxias rostratus; assembly: GCA_036024795.1. Classification (NCBI taxonomy): domain Eukaryota; kingdom Metazoa; phylum Chordata; class Actinopteri; order Galaxiiformes; family Galaxiidae; genus Galaxias; species Galaxias rostratus. The sequence goes on along the minus strand of JAVQJS010136871.1, from coordinate 3,035 downwards.
GGTGAGTGAGTGAGGTGAGTGAGCGGCCCTCACCAGTCCTTGCTTTAGTGTCGGTGCTAGCCGGCCGTATGGGCATCAGGTGGACGATCTGCCCATTGGGGTGGCGGTAGAGCTTGGCTCCCTCCACGGAGCCGATGCTCTGGAGCAGCATGCTAGGGGGCGCAGAGGGGACGGGGGGCGGGGGGCCAGCAGAGGAACCTGGGAGAGACAGAGGACGAGAGGCGCGTTGAGGGGACGCCAACTAAAGGCCCGCAGAGACCAGCCTCATCTTTGTAGAGCGTAGAGATTTCTTTTCCGAACAAAGAGTAGTCTCCAGGGAATCCTCCTCCGACTGAGGAGTTACAGACGGATAAGACACAACTAATGGCAGTCGTATCACATCTTGAATGGTAGTCAAACGATTGGAGGGTTGAAAAGCAGCTATGGTGGTCTAAGCAAAAGGCTAATCAATGGGCTGAGTTTAACAGAGCCAAAGGCATCTCCACCAGGACCACGCCACGTTGACAACAGACTGCAACCGTGGGTAACAGAGACGATCGTTTTAATTCCGTTTGCGTGTACCAGGGAAACTCCCTAGCGTGCGCGCGCACGCACGCGCACGCACGCACGCATGCACACACACACACACACAGACAGCTTTCCTATCAGGAGAACTGTACCTTTGGTCTTCACTTGGGGATTGAGGGAGGGCGTAGGTTTGGTGGAGGCTTTCTTCAGACGTCCAGTGACAAACGCGGCGAGGCGGTTAGCCGGATGCAGCGATCCCATCTTCCCAAGGAGCAGCCTGGCCTGAGAATAGGTTTTTCCGTTCACCTGTCGAACGGAACAAAGACGGGTCACGCCACATCCTCATTGGTTTTCTTTCTTTGTTTTTTTTTACTGGCTGCAGTCCAAGCCGAATGAAATGCTTTGGTGAAATCCGAACAAAACGTATTCACGGCAGATCGATTGTATAATGACAAATTGTCTTTGGAAAGGATATTCGGCGGTGGTTTACCTCTATGAGTCCCACTGCAGGACAGTGGGGCTGTTTCTTCCTGGCTTGGAGCCTCCCGGAAGGAAGCAAGCCGGCCTGGAACGGAGTGACTCCGACCTTGATCGCGGGAGGCGGACGAATCAGCTCCTCCTCCACCAGTTCATCGTCGCTGTCCGACTCCTCCCGATCCTCGTCCAGGCCTTTCGTGGGCTTACTGATCCCCACCTTAAAATGAGGGTTCATCACAGGAACGTGTGAGAATCGAATTGCAATTGCAAATAAAAAAAATAAAATATTGGTAAAATTACCGATGAACTACAAAAGACTGCTGTTTTATCAAATAAAAAGGGAAATAAAAAAAATAAAAAAGGAAAGAGGCATGAGTTATCTAATGAATTTGTTATGTGAACACAAATCCCGGAGCTGTACCTTATAGGCGATGACGGCGTCTTTGGCCTTGTTCACGAAGGCCTTGGCGAGCAGGCGGACGCGGTACGGTCCGATGCTGAAGGGCGGGGAGAGCTTGTTCTTTCTCACCCGTAGGCACAGCACACTCAGGACCTGTCTGCGGTGCCGGCCCCAGTCGCAGTCCGACAGGATCTCCAGCTCCTTGCTGGCCCGGGGCAGGGGCTGCGGAGGAGGGGTCGCCGCTGTCGAGACAGTCGCCACAGGTCGTTGGCGACGAGGACCGCCGGGATGAACGAGAGACTTTCTTTTTTTCTATGTGCCGAGTCAAAAACAAATATCAGGTTTCTATATCGGGTGATGAGTGATCTGGACTTACCCGTTTGACTGGAGAGCTCGGCCGTTAGATCAATGAGGGTTCCGGGGCTCGGGGCAGGGGTTTGGGGAACAGTTTTGCCTGTGTACCCTCTTACTCGGGCGCATGTCATCATACTCTCAAAGTACTTGTAGACAGGATCTTTGTCCTCCTCACGCACCTACAGCAACCATAAACAGATGAGCGAACAGCAGCCATAAGAAACCAATAGATATGGGTATGAAAGGGGGTTCAAAGGGCTGCTTATGTGCTGGAATGAACAATCGCTCAAAGACCACAGGAAGTATGATACTACAATTTCCCTCGAGATCAATAAAGCTTTTTTCATTTCCCGATTTCCAAGTAGGGGACACAACAGATGAATGTGTAAAAATACAATGAACCCCAAAAATGATTTTCTCACATTCTGGTGTTGTTTCCTTTTGTGTGCGAGAGTGAGTCTAAGTTTTTGGTTTGATATGTGAGAGAGAAGAGATGAAAGAGAGAGAGACAGAGATACAGAGACAGACACAGAGAGACAGAGACAGAAAGAGAGAGGCAGAGAGAGAGAGAGAGAGAGAGAGAGAGGCAGAGGCAGAGAAAGGGAGGCAGGCAGAGAGAGAGGCTCTGCATTAGATTTAGCTTGTATTGGCGATGGCCTCGAGGCCCTTGGGTTGTGTTCATCCAGCAGTGCACACGGTAATTACTACATCACTAGTCTCTGTGCATTTGAATCGTACATGTGGTCATTGTCTAGTAGTGCTGTCATGCGGTCTGTGTCCTTTCAAGAAGTACAGCAGGACTGCACCTACAGTGGGGGGGTGTTTTACCTGGGGGTTGGGCCGGGGGACATAGCGCCTGGCAGTAGGGAGCTTCCTGGGGGGCAGAGCCATCGCTGAGACCGAGGTACTGACGGGGTCGGCGTCCGGCAGAGCGTGAGTGCCCCATAGCACTTTGGAGTGAAGCCCTGGGGCCGGCTGACTAATGCCAGAGCAGGCTGAATAAGAGACAAAATCTTAAGGACTTTTTACTGTGGCTACATCTATCTATATTTGTAAACACACACACACACACACACACACACACACACACACACACACACACACACACACACACACACACACACACACTGTTTCAAGAGATAAAAAAACAACACAATTTTTTTTTTTTAAATGTCAAATATTAGATTTTATTCTAATAAAAATATAATATTGTCTATACAAAACACATAGATCTGTGTGCTGAAATAGTATGAGGCTTGCCATTGTGTCTGCACAGCAGACGAAGGCATCCTCCCTC
>JAVQJS010136840.1:0-11588 GCA_036024795.1 Galaxias rostratus | reverse complement strand
GCCAAGGAGAGCATCTCAAACTCACTTCTTAACACCCTGAGTTGTAGGGTAATAACACTTACAAGCACATCCTGAACAGATTCAGGAAAAAGTGTGTATTGACAGGGCATCGACTGTTGGCTGGCTGCGCGCGCACGCGTGCGTGTGTGTGTGTGTGTGTGTGTGGGTGTGTGTGTGTGTGTGTGTGTGTGTGTGTGTGTGTGTGTGTGTGTGTTCCCAGAGCTTGTTGAGTGTATGTTGGGCCTGATTCTGTCATGGTCCTGTAAGCTGTGGGAGCTAAGTCATCTTAGCCCGGCCCGAGTTAATAGGGTTAGAGAGGCTCTCTGGCTCGTCTTAATGACACTAACCCTCCCAGAGCCCAGGGCCCCGGGCCTCTAGCCGCCACCCGCGCTGCCGGGGATTAACCTGCGTCAGGCCGCGCGTCCTCAAGGGCACTCAGGTCCGCTCCGGACCGGCCGCCCTGCCATCACAGCCCCCATCCACAGCGTGACTGACAGGCTTGGCTGACGTGGCACAGCAGGGCTGAGTCTAGTCCATCTCCCTGGTTGCTTTTCTTTTCTTGTTTTTCTTTTTTTCCCCCCCCCATGTGTTTTCCCTTTGATCGTCGGCTTTTGTCACATGGTGGTGTTACCGGGTTCTCTACGGGGGATAGTCACATGGCCAGCTATCTGCCGGTGAAGGAAGTGTCCTTAATCCAACGCCCCCCTCTATCAGAGTCCCAGTCTTTGAAGCTGGATGACGACGTGGAGGACCCAGAGCAGGACCCTTTCACCTCCAAAGTCAGCTTTGAGGTGAGGATGGGACTGGGACCCAGGCTGGGAGGGGGGGGATTTGAAGGTCAAACCAATGGAGGGGCTCTATATTCTGTCCAGTTATTGACTCTGTGTGTGTGTGTGTGTGTGTGTCCCTCACAGCAGGGGGGCTCTGACTTTGTCCCGGTGAAGGTGAGTCACGGCGCGCTGCGCTCCATGAGCAGGAGGGACGTCCTGATCAAACGCTGGCCCCGACCCCTCAAGTGGGAGTACTTCCGCTCGCTGATGCCCGACGTCAGCATCACCATGTGTCCATCCTGCTTCCAGGTGCAACCCAACAACCACACAGCACAACCACAATCACTAGTACAAGACCCAAACAGACAGCAGGACTACTATCACTAATACAACCCACAACCACACAGGACGACCACTATCCCTAGTACAACCCACAAACACACAGCACAACTACTATCACTAGTACAACCCCCAAACACACAGCACAACAACTATTACTAGTACAACCCACAAACACACAGCACAACTACTATCACTAGTACAACCCATAAACACACAGCACAACTACTATCCCTAGTACAACCCACAAACACACAGCACGACCACCAGGGCTGTACCTAATCTATCACTAGTACAACCCACAAACAGACAGCACTACCACTAATACAACCCACAAACACACAGCACAACTAATATCACTAGTACAACCCACAAACACACAGCATGACCACCGGGGCTCTACCTAATCTATCACAAGTACAACCCACCAACAGACAGCACTACCACTATCACTAGTACAGCCCACAACCACACAACACCACCACTATCACTAGAACAACCCCCAAACAGACAGCACCCCAGGATCTGACCTACTCTATCACTAGAACACCACTCTGACACATATTTACATTAATATGTTCGTTCTTTCTTGTCGTTATAGCTTTCTAGCGTGACATAGGCATGCTCTGTGTGTGTGTGTGTGCAGATGTTTCACAGTGAGGACTATGAGCTGCTGGTGCTGCAGTCCTGCTGCTGTCCGTACTGCCGGCGCCCCATCGACGAGCCCAACTGATCCAGACTCGTCCGCTGCCGGTCCAACCCCTCCTCTCTACCAATCACTTTTTTTTTAATTGACATCGTCCGGTATCTGCTGTGAGGGATCGAAGGCGCGTTCATCGGAAGCCGAGGCGAAAGCGCCCCGTCAGATGATGGACGGGCTGGGATTAAGGAGATCGGATTACTCTGAGGGGTTATCACAGATTGTATCACATTAAAAGGGGCCTCACCCACTCATATTGTTGACGGAGCTGGGATAATTTCTTACCTGTGATAATAACTGTGTGAGTGGAATGCAATGTATGGACTAAGTCTTACTGTTGAGGAGCTAAGCATTTCTCTTTAGCACGGTGTAATTCACGCAAAGGCATTCCAAATGTTTGTTATTTATTGTTGGTTCTTTTACATTGTGTGATGAAATGATATGGGTTAGGTGTTGTGTTCAAAGAATTTGGAAATGTGTTCCTTTGTCTTTTTTTTCGTAAAAAGCTTTTTCAATAAAGATTTTAGATAATATTTCTGGTTCCTTTTTTCTCATGTTCCTCCTCATGGATAGTAATAATTCAGAGCTGGCGTTTCATTGTGTTTTTCTGTGTCTCTGTCAGTGTTTTGATCTCGGTCTCCATGATACTGAGGCACTCTGGCTGGCAGCCTCCCGACACAAGGCTGCTTACTGACTCACTCTTTTTCACAGGATTAGAGTGTGTGCGCGTGCGGGGGCACAATGATGGGCGGGTGACTGTGTGTCTGTGCACGCAAGTCGGTGTGTGGATGTTATCGTGTGTGTGAGTGTACGTGCCGAAATCCCTCTTGATTGCTTGGGTAAAATGTGTAGCAATTTTCCACTATGACTTAGAGTTCTGCGTTATGTAGCCCTCAGGGATTATGTTACCGCAGATGCAAATGAGTTTGAACCCTCTGGAAATTTCATTTACAGCCTGTCTTCTCGTAAAGGTTTGAAAAGGCTTACTTAGTTTGACATTTAAGGCTGAGTAACGATTCTAGTTCTCTAGGAATCGCCTACGTAAACCTGTGGCATAATCCACGTGTCGACAGGGCCACGTGTCGACAGTGTTTCATGTTATTTTGCATGTGCACATATGAAAACTGTGGAACCTGTTGTAGATCTATCCATATCTTTTATATCTGTATCTTCCCAGAAAGCACAACAAGTGTGTGTGTGTGTGTGTGTGTATGTGTGTGTCAGTCTGTTTGCTACAGGACCAAAGAGGGATAGAATAGCCTAAACCTACCCATGCTGACACCTTTGTCCACGCCTCTCCCTAATCCAAGCACACTGTTAAAAGGTGCGCCCCTCGCCTCGGGGGGCTGCAGAGCATACTCCCCCTCCTCTGCAGGATCTATCTACAAGTCGACCGCCTGCCCTCCGCCAGGGAGCCCTCCCTGAAATCGCCACTAAAACCCGCTACGCTGGTCTTCCCCCAAAATTTCAGAGTCGCACAGAAGGCGAGACCCCAACTCCGTCACTCCGCCTGGGCCAGCGACGCTGACAGCAGCAGCCATGAACGGGACCGACGGGCCCAACTTCTACGTGCCCATGTCCAACAAAACGGGCGTGGTGCGCAGCCCCTTCGAGCACCCCCAGTACTACCTGGCCGCGCCCTGGAAGTTCTCCCTGCTGGCGGCCTACATGCTCTTCCTCATCTTCACAGCCTTCCCCGTCAACTTCCTCACGCTCTACGTCACCATCCAGCACAAGAAGCTGCGGACGGCGCTGAACTACATCCTGCTGAACCTGGCGGTGGCCGACCTCTTCATGGTGGTGGGCGGCTTTACGGTCACCCTCTACACGGCCCTGAACGGCTACTTTGTCCTGGGCGTCCACGGCTGCAACATCGAGGGCTTCTTCGCCACGATGGGAGGTAAACGGGCTGGAGTGTCTAGCTTGTTGTATGTTTTGAACAGCATTGAGATAGGTTAAATAGAACATGTGCAATAGAAATAGTCAGTACAGAACAGAAAAACGCTGTGGACAGGTAATTTCAGGGTGCATGAGCAATATATCAGTATGTAAGTTATTTTAAAACGACAATGTTATGACGTGCATGAATCTCTCTTTTCCATGAGCCCAGGTGAGATTGCACTGTGGTCCCTGGTGGTTTTGGCCATCGAGCGTTACATTGTCGTTTGTAAGCCAATGAACAATTTTCGTTTCGGGGACAAACACGCCGTTGTGGGAGTGGCCTTCACCTGGATCATGTCGCTCACTTGTGCTGTGCCGCCATTGGTTGGCTGGTCAAGGTACACGTCGTCCACATTTTTCCAGATGCCCCTACTCTTGCTGTCTGGTAAAACATTCCTAGGTAACTCCCCTGTGGGATGTGTGGATGACGGTATTTGCCGTGCGGGTTGTTCCAGGTACATCCCCGAGGGCATGCAGTGCTCCTGTGGGATCGACTACTACACCCCCAAACCGGAGATCCACAACACCTCCTTCGTCATCTACATGTTCATCCTCCACTTCAGCATCCCTCTGGTCATCATCTTCTTCTGCTACGGCCGCCTGCTCTGCACCGTCCGAGCCGTGAGAGCCCGTCGACGTGCACCTCGGAAACACCGTCAAAACAGTCAAATCAAAACAGAGGTGACTCGTGTCTTTTTTGAATGAATCTCGCATTTGTGTTTGAATGTCCTCCCTCAGGCTGCGGCCTTGCAGCAGGAGTCCGAGACCACACAGCGAGCCGAGAAGGAAGTGACACGCTTGGTGATCGTCATGTTGATCTCCTACCTGGTCTGCTGGGTGCCGTATGCCTCCGTGGCCTGGTACATATTCGCCAACCAAGGCACCGAGTTCGGGCCCGTCTTCATGACCGTGCCGGCGTTCTTCGCCAAGAGCGCCGCTCTCTACAACCCTTGCATCTACATCCTCCTCAACCGACAGGTAGGCCACACGGGTGTGACTTCTAGAAAGGAAGACCCTGGTTTTGTTGTAGGGGGGTGTTTGGGGGAGTGGTCTTTACATCATGTCCCTGCTGGGTACTGTGAACACAGTGTAAAGCCAGTGCTTCTAGTTTGACCCCCTCTCACACTCACAGTTCAGGAACTGCATGCTGACCACGATATGTTGTGGGAAGAACCCCTTTGGTGAAGACGAGACCTCCACCTCCGGCAGCGTCTCCTCCAAAACCGAGGCCTCCTCCGTCTCCTCTGGCCAGGTGGCCCCTGCTTGACCCGTCGTTGCTGGCCCCTGACCGACCACCGATGTTCTCAGCTGACCTCTGTGCACTTGACTGTCTGTACAGCGGCACCTGTCAATTTAAAACTGTCCAGAAAAAAATATATATATCTACGCTCCACTGCCATTATGTTTGTACTCAGAGCCCGTGAATTCAGGAAAAGTGCTTAGTTGGCCGGACCAAGATGAAACCGAGCCCTCGGGAGTGTTTTCTTAGTGGTTGTCCAACTGAGCACGTTCCACGCGTCCTGACAGCTCATATCACTGACATCAACGCTTGCCCATGTTCTCGATTAGCCCCTTAATGGGATTTTCCGATGTGAAAGTGTGTTTAGATTGTAACACCTACTAATAACTTAGAGGAAAGCTCTCCCCCCTGGTCTCTCTCTTTCCCTCCCTCCCCTTCTGTGTTTCCCATTATAAGGCTGAAGGGGTTAACGTAGCCCCTGTTGCGTAAACAGATGGACCTGTGAAGACCCTCCGCATGGAGATTCTGCTTCACGAGAGAGAAAGAGGACTGTTTGGTGATTGTCTGTGTGTGTGTGTGGGTGGGTGTGTGTGTGTGTGTGTGTGTGGGTGTGTGGGTGTGTATGTGAGAGAGAGAGAGAATATTAGTGTGTGTATGTGCAAATATCAGTGAGGAAATGTAAGGGCTCAAGCTTTGGAGAAATTATTTATCAATTGTACAATAACAAGTGTATAGTGGATGTAAAGTTGTTCTGCGTCCTGCAATAAAATTGATGCTAAACATCTGAAAAGGTTTTTCTTCCATGGGCTTTATAAAACGATCTGAAAGGCTTTATGAGGCGTTCCGAAAAGATCCAGATGTACCCTTGTAACCTGTAGGAGTCTTCATTAGGCTCATTGGATAGGCTAGGAGACCCTAGTGATTTTCCGGGCAGTGAATTTTAGAATTTGACAAATCGCTACAAAAACGTTTCCTCCATCTTGTATATAGACAGAATTCTGAAGTGTATTTTATTTCACCAAGTCTGACAAGTTATTTGGCATCACAAATACAGTTATGAAAAACAATTCCTCCTCTGTATACACGAGGGTCATATTTTCATGAACTTAATTTCCCTATTTTCCATTGGTCCATTGTTTTGTTTTTTATAACAATTCATTCCCAGAAGCACATGGATCACAAACCCATCCAAATGAATTCTCTCCCACGGAACTACATTCAATGGCATTCAGTCATTTGGCAAATACATTTACGCCATAGAAAGCATTACCCTAAAATAAAAAATATTTCTATTTTGTTCCTCCACTCGACTCTCCGATCGCACACCTGTGGAGACCAAAGCACCAAAGAAAACTGAATCGCTTGCCGTCTCCATCGATCATAACCTGAGACCAGAGCAGGTTCTCATTCATACTTGCCCCCACTGATGGCCAAGCCACTTGAAAGCATTTGAGAGCACATCTATAAATATTGCTATGGACATTATCATACAGTACAGTGCAACATTGGCTCAATCCCAAAGAGAGAAAGGGGGGATCAGTGCGTAAAGAGTGTGGCCAGGGCTCCAGGTCCCAGCCACTGGGTGAAGTCAGTCGTGCAGAGGGAAGGCCCTGGTCCACTTCAACCTCAGGCTAAAGCAAAGGCCCACCAGACTGTGTTTCAGTCTCTTCTTGTGTTGACAGCCTGGTGAGAGAGAATAGGTTCCGACAAGGGGGAAAAGCTGTATGGGCAAGGGGGGGGGGGCGAGGCGGGGGATCGAGAGACCTGGGTGGAGGTGGAGGGGGTGGGGGCGGTGGCGGTGGGGGTGGTTAGAGCGGGGGTGACTCAAGCGTCACTGCTGCACTCGTAGATGTTGTCCTCAACCAGAGCGATGACCTGCTCAAACTTGTGGTGCAGCTGAGTGCGGCGTGCGGTGGGGTTTGACTCCAGAGCATTCACCACCTGAGTGAGAGAGAAAAGGAGGGAAATAGATAGAGAAGGAGGGAGATAGGAAAGATAGCAAGATAGACAGAAATACACATAGACATTTTTTAAAAGGGACAAAGAAAAACTCAATGGCTGTTGCGCATTCATGGTTTCTTGAGACCAGGACAGGAACTCAGCCACCTGCCCGGTCAGAAAACCGAGAGAAACAACCAAAAAAAAAAAAAAAAGTAAAGCACTCTGGCACTCTCTTCACCCTTCACGCGTGCCTTCGCCCCCACAAAGGGCCTTTCCTGTTTCACATGTTTACAAAACCCACATCTGTGCCTTCTTTCAGGCCCCCGTCGGTTGTCTCTGGCTCAGTGAGCTAGTTCTACTGGCACCCATGGCAGCGAACAGGGGCTGAGCAGAGAGAATAGGCAATCAGAGGGGGATTCATGGAGCCTCATCGGAGGCCCCTGGCCCCGTGCCGCTACACTGCCACCACAGCGTGGGAGGCTGGGGAGCGTTGGGATGAAGGCCCTCTATTAGGCCGCCCGGTCACCAGGGGCTGAGCCACGCCATGGAACAGTGGGAGACTTGGGTGGGAGCCGGGTTGGGAGGGGAAGAGGGAGGCAAGGGAGGCGGGTGGGGGCCATTGTGTTGTCACTGCAGATAGTGGTGGTGGTGGATGAGGTCAGGGGGATGAGGTGAGGACACGCAGTGGTAGGATGGAATACGTGTCTGGGGGCCGGGGGTGGTGAAAGGTTTGAAAGGTGTCTTCAGGTTGTGACGAACACCTTTGGTGTGTGGCCATTTTTTATACGGTGGTTTATTTCCTATAATAAGAGGTGAAAAACACAGAACTCTTTTGCAGTTTTGATGAACTATTCTTGATTAACATCTAGAACTTCTTACAGTTGGATTATTTGATTAACGTCTATAGTTAAAGTCTGGTTGTAGTGGGCAAAGTGGGATTACATGGTAACGGTAAAGGGATTCTAAATCAGTTGTAGGAGGCGTGTTATTTGGGGATGGGCTGGTGTAGGGTTGTAGAGGACGTTCAAACCGTCGGCAGCAGCGTGTGATCTTCTAACACGCGGAGAGGCACGCTCCGATACCCATCTCCAGCACTGAAACTCTACACTGCCGGAGGAGCTGAATCAGGCGATGAGTCTGTCAAGTCCAAAAGGGCCGGTTGCAACACGAGTCACGCTGCTAATCCACGGCAGATCGGCGAGAGCGACAAGAGACAAGGAGCGAAAGGCGAACGGATGAGGGAGCAATCTTACTTGGTTTCTGTATTTCTTGGCGTACTTGTAGATCTCCGTCAAGGCCAAGTTGGTGTTGAACTCATTGCGGTATTTCTGTCGGATGGGAAACAGTGGCATGACGTTACGATTAGCTACCAGAACAAGGGGCCCAACAGGGGCCCCGGAGCAAGTAGCATTCCACTTCTTTTTCAATGTCAGAATAAGAAGAAATCTCAAAACGCCTCTCTGATTGGTGGATTTCACGGGGTGCTTTTCTCACTCACCCGCGACTCCTCAGCCAGGTGGGCGTTCATCTCCTGCTCGCTGAGTGGCGCCATCTCCTGGATCTGCTTGTAGTAGCACTGCACCCTCTTCTTGTACTCTGGGATCTCCTTGGCGTACAGCAGCTTGTTGGTGGGCGAGTCCTGAAACACAGACCGACCGCTTCGTTATCCCCCAATAGAAACCCTCCAGTGGCTCGGCCATTAGTGGCCACAGTGTGCGCCTGCATCCTATTCCTCCGTAGCTGTTCCCCCTAAAGGGTTAAGAAACAGAAGCACAAGCAAGCTAATGGTGGATCAGTCAGCTATGTAGTGGTGGTGAGCTAAGCTAACAACAGGGTATAGTGACGCTCTCCTACCCCAGAGTCGATGACGGTCCAGTACACGATGGTTAGTCAAGAGTCAGACAGTAGCCAGTAGACAGTAGCCAGGTGTCATTTCTCTAGGGGTGTATTAGAACCACCCAGGGTTGAGAAAATGGAGGCAGGGTGAGCGAGAGTGTGGGAGGGAGGAGCACCCTTTTCGCAGTTGATGAGGGGGTGCTCACCGAGGTCTTATCCTCACGGCCGAGCGGAGCAAAAAGATTACCACTCCTTACGCTGGCCACTTTCACGAGACACTTAGGCTCCCTGAAATAGTGCTTGTTCAAGCACGATGAAGGGATTGAGGCGGAAAGGTAGTCGTTGGAGCTGTGACTAGACTTGTTATCGTGTCTGCGTGCGTGCGTGTCTGTGTGTGTCTGTGTGTGTGCGTGTCTGTGTGTGTGCGTGTCTGTGTGTGTGTGTGTGTGTGTGTGTTTGTGTGTGTTTGTTTATGTGTGCTCATGTGTAAAAGGAAAATACAGACAAAGCGAGGAGCAGGGGTAGAGGAGAGAAAAGTGTGTCTACAGAATGTGATCTACCAAACGCTACACAGCGCGTGCTATTTCTGTCACTTTTGGGGTGCTCGTTGATGTGCTGTAACATTTATCAATATATCAGAGTGTGTGTGTGTACGAATGGGAACATATTAACATGATGATATGTTTAATACTGTGTGTGAGGGTGTGTGTGTGTGTGTGTGTGTGTGTGTGTGTGTGTCTGTGCGCGGGCGCGCAATGGGAATAGGGGACTGGAAGACTTCAGCCACTTGTTACTCTTCCTCCAGACTGGGATTCCACTCTTCCCGTCCACAAGGTCACTTCCCGGTGTTTGTACCATCTGCCTGATGACCTCCCATGAACCCGGGACCCCCCATTTGCCTGCAGCCTGCCAGATAAGGCGGTTTCCGTGGAAACAGCCAGGACTGCTGACTTTCCTATCTACCTCTGGCTCACCCCTGGCGAGCTACAGCTAATCCAGGTGCCATACCCTCAACGCCCTAGCCCTGCCTTCCGACCCCCACACGCACACACTTTCCCTGGGAGAGAGAAAACGAGAATTCACACACACACACACACACACACACACACACACACACACACACACACACACGCATACACACACAAGCGCACACACACACACGTATTAGTGCAATCACACAAACTCATAAACGCATACTGCCTTAACCAAAGGTGTAGCTCAATCCTAGCGCAGCCTTCATCCTTGCTGGAAGCATGCACACAGAACACTGCTAGCTAGAACCTGTTTCTGAGGACACTGGCCACTCCAAAATAAAATGCTAAAAAAAGAATGAGCATCTGGATATTTTCCGCCGTGAGCACGATTCGTGTGTTTGAGAGTCTGAGAGTGTGTGTGTACGGCACGGGTGGATGGGGTGCGTGCAGTGCCTCTCTGGCAGTGAGCAAGTGCAGAAATCCCTTTCTTTTCCATCTGAAAGGGGAGCACTTTCTGTCTGAAAGGGGAGCAATGTCTGATGAGCACTCAGGGCCCTCTCTGGGGAGGAAGTCAGCCAGCGAGGCAGGAAGCGGAGTGTGCTAGGGGTCAGTGCGGCTCTGGGATGAGACGGGTTTGTGGGGAGGGAGGCCGCTGGCACGTGCGTGCTCTCCCGGCCAACACGCACCCGAACTCGCACACACGCAAAACAAAAAAAAGAGAACCGACACAGACAGATGGAACCCTTTGAAGAGGAGAATCCCCGGTGCTCCTGACCTTGGACGGACAGACTGAACGCAAAGAAGAGGGAGACGGGGCTGACAGATGGAGAGGCTGGAGGTCCGGGGGTCACGGAGAAACCAGAGGGCTACGTCGCAGAAGAAGAAAAGGGGGAGTGATGTGTGATGGGCGTGGAAGGTATGGATAACACTATCTGCCTAAACGTGTGTGTGTGAGTGTGTGTGAGTGTGTGTGTGTGTGTGTGTGTGTGTGTGTGTGTGTGTGTCGGTCACCTTGCCCAGCTGCAGGTCGGAGACAGAGCAGGCGTCTATGAAGGCTTGGGCGATGACGGACAGGCATGCGTCCATGTGGTCCGTCTTGTCGATGTCGAACACAAACTGGGGGTTCTTCAGGATGTTCACCCAGAAGCGCAGAGGTAAACTACACGGGCCGGAATCAAAGTAGACAGAAAACGCAAGTGGGCCACGGTCAATGATACCTTCAAGACATTTTGCACACATAGCACAGGTGACATTGCAGCTGTCTTTAATCTGACATCACACTCCTACGACTCCGTTAGCGGTCTAGCAGCGGACATCTAATCGGTGTGTCATATTGATGTGACCCACATAACCACGTCTGTGCAAAAATCGATATGACCTTCAGAGATGTCTAGCGCTCCCCTGATTTCCCTGTCTCCGTCTCATACCTGTTGGTCTTCCAGATGTGCAGCGTGTCCGGGTCCGTGATGCCCCTCTTGTCCGCCTGCTCCTCCAGGAAGTCAAAGAAGTACTTGACGGCCAAAGGGGGGCGCTCTGGGGGAATGCTGAGGATGGCCTGGAACAGGTCGTCCAGGAACTTCTGTAGGGTTCCCTGTGGAGACACAAAAGAAATACATGGATAAGACTGGGAGAGTAGACATTGGGACATTGGAATTCTATGGAGTTGACATCACAGAGAACGTGAAAGCAGGCTAACATATGTGGAGGATGGTTTCTTATCGAAACCACTATGTGAATGAGCTTGATTGAACTAAAGTATGGCAGTCCCAGAGAGGACTTGTGCACGCACGTGTGTAGCGTGTGTGTGTGTGTGTGTGTGTGTGTGTGTGTGTGTGTGTGTGTGTGTG
>JAVQJS010136836.1:0-14857 GCA_036024795.1 Galaxias rostratus | reverse complement strand
CCCCCCCCCCCCCCCCCCCCCCCCCCCCCCCCCAGGGGAGGTCCCCTGTGTATTATGCCCTTGTACTCTACTAATCTACTGTAAGCCTTGAGCTTTTAGGAGCTAGTAGTAATGCAGCCACGAACCTAAATTGGTGTATACCGTAGAATAGTGACAGACATAGTCGGTAGTGATCTGAAATGGCAAGTAAAATCAAAATTAAAATAATGGAATCAAGTAGGCATAGGCAATAATACCTTGTACACCTAAATCGCAGTGTCAAATGTCAGTGAAAAAAAAACATCCAATCCCTGAGCAAGCTTCCCTTTAAATAGCATTGCACAGGAGTGGGATCATACCACACAGTGTGAAAACCATGAAACCGCGTGTTGCTGACCGTTTACCACTCTAGTGTGAAAATAATCATATTTCTCACTGAGCCGCCTCCTGAGATGCTTTCTATCATTCTGACGGTCGACCTGGATGGATCTGTCTGTTGACTTATTCATCGCTGAACTCAAACAAACAGCTATACTATCACCTTTTATTATATGCGTGTGTGCATGTGCGTGTGTGTGTATGTGTGTGCATTTGATGGAAAATTCCTGCCTGTCATTCTTGTTAGTTAATGCCTTTTACCAAGATTTTAATGCGTAAGTGACAAGAAAAGTTGTGATACTTATGAAACCATGATGGATAAATTGCAGCGTTTCTCAGCATTTTAACATTATTCTGACTAACATTGATTTGAATAAAAATGATTTTCTAGTGTGAGACGGACGACAATTGAGGAAGATTCTTCTTTATGACACAGTCAGGCATAAGTCCTAATTTTTTTTTTTTTGTTTTGTCCATGTTATGATGGTGGATAAACAATTACAAGCAACACAACAAATCCATGGCATACAAATCCACTACCTACAGGGTAGCTTGACTTGCGCTTAGACGCAATGTCTGGGTTGCCATATTGGTGTGCACACTGATAGAAGAAGACTCTTCTTTCGAGGCATCTCTACCAGATGAATCACTGGGTAAATTCCAAATGTATTGAAATACTAAAAACGAAGTCTCCCTGAAATAAATACCTATGTTTGTCAATTCTGTATGCTATTGTGGAATATTAGAAAGTAATTTCATTTTTGTTCATCAACCATATGATGAATGCTCCCCACACATTAAGGCGCACAAGGCAGAGATATAAATTAAGCTCCTCTTCTTTACTCAAGATATTTGGATATTGTCTTTCTGTCTCTTCTCCTCCACCTCTCCTCCTTATGCAGTAATTTATAGCCGTTGAGGTCCCCTAGAGCTTGTACTGTAGCTGTCAGCAGCGTTACTATTTGTAACCTTCAAATAAGTCCTGGTCTGCTCTAACTTTATATCCAAGACATCGCCTCTGTCTATTTACTTGGGAAGTAACATAGGTTCGGACTCATTGGTCACAATTATAAGTGACTCACCACTTCTAGCCTTACCTATGCCAAAATAAGCTTTTATGTTTCTAGAATTTACAAGCACTTTTATACCTGCACCACATTTTACATTTCTGCTTCTAGCCCCAAATCCAACCCATCAATTACATCATAATCTAATAGATACTTTTAGGGATTAACACAATAGAAAAATCTGTCATACAGGTTTACCAATGCCTGATCAACTTTGGACACATGGGTTGCACTGTGACAATGCTAGAATCGAGGAGGGACAAAACATTTCTGCTGGCTGCTCATTGATGACGCCACTGCACATGCTACAGACAACATTAACAACAACAGCAGCATCGTGGATTCTTTTAATTTATTACTCCTATACAGTATTCATATACATGTCTGCATAACATTTCGCATGCCCGAAACACAATAGGATTAACACACATAGCATAATCCTAATGCATTCTGTAATCAGCAACAGTAGCAGAGGAACTGTCCGTTTTTGTTCAGTTGATAAACCATTCGGAATACGGTGTATAACATGCCTATTTGTTACGTTGTGGTCTGTGGTTAGAGGACTTGTTCTGAAACACGATAGAAAGAGCTGCAGAGATGGAGGGTTAACGCTTGATGTTACTGCTATTCTTTCAGGGATGAATATCTGTGCTAGTATAAAAGGGACATGTTCTTTTTTATTTCTGAACTCTGGGACAACATTCTCAGTTGAGGGAAAAAACGTTGATTAAAATATAAAAATGTCAAGTATGTTGAGATCATGGAATAGCTTTTCCAGCTTGCATAAGCATAAACCTTTTTTTTAGGTTCGACTTTTGAAAGTGTTTTCAGTTTGTTTGTTTTTTTGTCACAAAGCCCTGTACTATCCTGATGTTTAAGATACATAGCAAAAAAGTTACGTGTTGGCACTTCCCATGTATCCCAAGGCCGGTTTAATACTTTTTGTGCATTTAATTAAAAACCATAATGAAAATTGCACTGAGGGCTGTGGTTGGAATAAGGTTAAGTGTTAGGAGCAGTTTTTCACATCCAATGGTATGGTGATCATAAAAGTTGCAGGTGAATGGCTGAAGAAAATGTGAGTTAACACTATGAGATAATCAATGGCTGTCAAATAAAAAATGTATGGTTTTAGCTCTTAAGAGAAATAGTGTGTATGCAATCAATTTATTATGATGATTCACAGCATGTTCTTAAAATGAAAAGCCAGCTGACTCCATGTTCTGTTATTCAAGCTCGATATTGCACAGAGCTCTCGATGAGTTTCTTAACTTTTTAGACTTGATAAACAAACTGTGGTTAAGACCATCACAAAGCATAATTTATGTTAAGAAAATTACTTTTCACATCTAAGGCAATAAACGAAACTGGCCTTGTTTTTCTTGAATTGGAGCATAATACCTTGCCAACAACAACATTTCCAAAAACAAAAGCAGCAATAAGCAGTCAAAACAATAACATGATATTGAAGGACTGACCCCATTGCACTAATAAAGCTCCTTAAAAATACACCAGATGCCATATCTCAGTTTTGCTAAGGAGGAGGAGATTATCCGTCTGACGCCCAGTAAAGCTCATTCACACACCATTTCCAAAATAAACAAACAAGTCACGTCCTACAACCTGACACGTTTGTGAAATATGTGGCGGAGTGCAACCATTAACCATGGTCCTCCTTTTATTCAACGTGTAAGAACCTACAGAATAACTCACATGGCTGTATATGACCTTAACTTTGCTTAAGAACTGCTCCCAAAGCATGCTGTTTTTTCATTCGGCTCACATTCTTATTTGCCATTTCCATGGCTGCCTTTATAACTGAATTTTAAATCAAGGTGTTTCTTCCCCAGCAGTGCTCCTGTATTTTTTTTTTTCTGAGACAATGCTTGTGCACTGCATGAATCCTCAGGGTCTTTATTCGTTTCCTTTGAACACAGTACCAGGCACATGCCCCTACACTCCCACAGACCACCTTCCCTGGAAATGTAAATATTCCATGAGCAGCTGCCCCTTCGCCATGGATTCAGCATTCTCACATGCTAAAATAATTTCTCGGGACACTGTTTGTTTGTTGAAGATGGACTCTCTTTTAGTCTGTTACTTTGGAAACCAGTGCCTATATTAATCAACACAAAGGTACTTTTAGGGGAACATACTTTAAAGTGTGATAAAAGTCCACAGTAATAAATTGAATTCCTGATGGTTGTTTCCATTTAATAGCCCTGAAGTCTGTGATAAGACATCTTCAATTATTTTAGTGAAACTTAAAAAGGTTCAGGAATCATTCTGAATAAAGGAGTTTAAAAATAGCTTTGCAGTAGGCAGGTTTTTTTTTTTAAATGGAACAATGTCCCTGTTAATCAAAAAGATCATGGGTCACCTTGGCGATTATCATTTCTGAATGCACACAATAACAAATTATCTTTTCAGCAAATCACCTGCCACACTTTCATTTTCCTTTCTATAATTTATCGTCTTCCTAACGAGGAAATGAGGCGATGGCTGTCACAGGCGAAACCTGACAATTTTCAAGATGCCCATTAAAGTAGCTGCCTAGTAATTAATAAAAGACAAAATGATTAGTTAAGCTCATTGTTTTAAAATTAACATTAACATATTCAAAACGTCATTGTCCTCTGTAGGTTATGGTCAGTCGTAGGAGCATCACTAATCAATCTCTGTCATCTCGCTATTCAATTCCTGCCAATGTTTTGTTTGTATTCACGTGGCTATTCAAAGAGGAATTTAAGTAGACCGTTGCCATTTTTTTTTATGGAATCCCATTGTAATTTGTAGAATGTCTCTCTAGATCACGGTGTTGGGAAAATAAGAGACGGTGGTAATCTGACAAACTGAAAAATACATTTTCCATGTATTGAACGTGACAACTTGTATTTTACAATGCAAAGCAGGGAATAGCTTTGGTATGAAAGTATGGATCTTGATGGTCATAGGGCCTGACAGGCTCCCCAACAACATATAGAGAGACACCAAATAATAAGCTTAACAAAACTGTGCTGTGCCATTGCTTGTTTTATATGATATATGTACAGAAAGTTGAAATGTATAACTTCACTAAATTGATTAATTTACCAACTCACTAAATTTACTTTATTTTCTCACTTCATCACCACTGTTGGAGCTGCTTCACAGTGTACTCTGACTGCAACACTGCTAATTAAAACTTCTATGATAAAATAATTAGCTTCCACTGCAGACAATGCTGAACAAAATTATTTTCTAATCACTCAAATGAACTGATAAGGAACTCCTCAACCGCTCCACAATTCCCCGACTTTGCTAAAATCACAACTCATTTATAAATGTTCATTGTCAGTTTTTTTTTTCAGAGCAATGACTCAGCAAAGCAATGACTCACTGCGTTCCTGGCAATGCGCTACTTGTAAAATGTATGTACTGTTAACGTGTAGGGTTAGGCTTATTCGGTTTGTTTCTTAAAAATAGATAAGCACTTTCATTAAATTTACTGCCTCTCTCAGAACACTCTAATAGCTATAAAACATGAAGTTATTGAAACCAGTAGCTGGAAGAATCTACAAATATGTGTGACTGACTAAGAATGAAGGGATAGCACACACCTCTCGTTTCAGGTACAAATGTGATCGTTGATCAAGAATCACCACGAGCAAATTTGATTGAGTGAATGAGCACGTGGGTAGAATACTTGTTGCTTAAACTATCCAAAAAAGGAACATACATTTACCAAAAAAAAAACACAGATGTATTTGTTATCAAACGTTACCATAATTATAAATCATACTGTTTGATAAGATTTACTCATTAGCATCATGGTGATTTGTGAAGAGCATATGCCATCGCCATGGAGAAGTTGCATTTTTGATTTCTTACTGCAGAAGCACCAACCTAGCAACATGGTGCGTCGTCTTCTGAGGGATATCTCTTAAAATGCTGTTGCACCATATGAAGTGAGTGTGCCACCAGCAAACTTAGAGGTTACCGCTGTGTTCTCTGCACAGGAATGGAGGCAACTGCTTTGCATTGGCAAAAGGAAAAAAAAGAGAAACGTTTCTTACTTTGCTGTCCAAAAGTCCCTAGTTCACACAGAGTCCCAACAATCTTTTTTTATTGAAGGCATGTAGTTGCACAGTTAGTCTTGTCCTTTTAAATAAGGACTTTTTCCATTCCATCATATCTTGTTCAAGTTGCTTTTCATCAATGGTAATCAATTTTGTTCGCCATTATTGAGTGTAGTTGACTCCTTGGCCTGCTGACAGAAAATAAATCAAATTAGAATATTATTTTTTTTTTTTACATTCGTAAGCTTTCCTATTGATGTAAGAACACGATGGGGTCCATGTTGGATTAGTCAATGTATGTCCAGGGATAATTCCAGTGATACTCGCTGAGTCGGTGCAGAGGAGGATTTTGCAGGGGCAACTGAGTGTTTATGATAAAACATGTTGATAAAAAAGGCAAAAACCAGTAACCATCAAACCATTCAAACCTGAAAAAACATATAATTCTGGATAATGAACAATATCAGGACAATTATGAGGAATTTGTGTATTATTGTATTATCTATTACCAATTGTATTGTATTTATAAATCAAATACCCAGAATGTCTCAGGTGTTACTCATTTTCTTGAGCATGCAATTTGTTTCCCACAATGACCTTGAGATTTGGTCTCTCACAGACATGACAGAATTTCATGGCTGCTTTGTTGAACATTAAAAGTTATTGCCCGTAGATTAATGTAACGTTCCTATCACAGAGAATTAAACACAAGTTAATCAATGCTATACCCACCAGAGCGCATAAACTAAGTCAGTACTACAACGCTCAATAATAAAAGCAATAAACCAACACAACTACAACATTAAACACCTTTTTTAAGCCGCACTTTTACCCTCTGATATCAAGACGCGAGTCAGAAAACCAATCAACACTCATTCTAATAATTGTGGCTTGGTCCTGTGGCCTTGCACCGTTGCTGCTTCACAGGTATCCCCCTCTGAGGAGCAATTGCCTGGATCAAGCAGTCCAGTCTGATGGGAAAGGCCTGAAAAATGCCTGCACCACTGGTTTTTGCCACCGAGCTGTCTCATGTGATATCCATCTCCAGAGTCAGGCCTATAAACTGTCAATCTGGCGGGGGGGAGGAGTATCTGACTCCATTGATCATGTCTGGACGGGGAGAGGATTCCAACTGCATGAATGGTCAAGGTAAACTGCTTCTTTTATCACAGCCAGCCAGTCTCTTTAGATCCATCACACATTGGAATCCTAGAAAGACCCTAGCTTTCATTTTTGACAGATACCACTTGTTTTGCCGATCACTGCTGCTTCCCTTTGCTCCTCCCTAAATGGTCTTCAAATTCATAATTATCTGGTTGCTCGCACAGGTGGGGCATCCCGGGAACAGACTAGCAGTGGAAAAGTGCTTGCATTTTTAAACTAAGTGTCATTGGGCATTGAGTAGAAGTGGATTGTTGAAGTATTGAACCCAAGGGCTTTTTTTTTATATCACACTATTATGTCCCGCAGTGAAAGACTATGAACTCTACACTAAATCACAAAATCTGAGCAGAATGTGGGAGGCTGTTTTTCCATAAAATGCAAATGAACACAATCTTCACACAGCCAGATATCACAGACACTTTCTCGTATTAATTTTTACCCTGCATCAGACCTGTGGTGAAAGTCATTGATATTGTGTTGATCCATCAGTATGGGATCATAATGAGCTTCCATATCATAAACAGCCGTTGCTGTATGTTTGAGTCCTGAGGATCTACGTTCTGTTCTTATACATGTTTCTACTGCAAGACGGAGATGAAAAAATCCGACTGCTGTGCCACAGATAAGGTGTGCTTTTTTAAGATCAATACTTCAGTGACTTGTTAGAATTTACCCTGATGGGAAAGTCTGCTTTGCTGTTTTACGTTTGAGGCGGTTTTCACTCCAAAATAGAATTGGCTGCTTTTCAATTGTTTGAAACTTGTTAAAATGAAATTGAACTTCACTGACAGTCAGGGGGTTTAACTGGTAGGTTGTCAAACTCGGTCTATGAGTCAATTCTATTTTACTGTGAGGCTCTCACTGCACTCAAATGCTTTAATTAATTAGCTCATAAATACAGCACATGATTGATTTGATAGATTGGTGCAGTCAATATGACAGTGTACAACCTTTACAGTATAAGGGCACATAGATGCATTATACCACATCACCAATTACCATTTTCAATCCCCGGTCAAGCCATTTAGAAGTCACCAAATACCAAATCAGTTATATTTTTAATTACGTCACTAATCCGATTTCCAAACAGTCCTCCATCAAACCCAGGTCTAAACCTATGTCTAGGCTACGTTTAAGAATTCAAAGCCAAAACGAAAACGACACCGGCAATTTATTCTTAGACGCCAAAACCATTTATTACTACGGCGAGTTATTAAATTTAAATGATGACACAACCTCCATACCTCCCTCTGTGCACGGCAGGCCACCTGGGGTAGGCAGCACGTGTACACGCGGGGAAAGCGGGCCCTTTCCCTTGTGAGTAGTGGGACTTATTAATGGGGTAATCTCTGGTGTACATCTCTAAGGGAGCTGGTTTGCATCCAACACCACCGGGAAGTGTTCTCCTCCCGTTCCCGGGGGCCGGTGCAGCTGTGAGGTAACACGGAAACTGTCTCGGCCCGTTGCAGGCAACACTGCCCACATGTGAGACGCTCGTGCTCAACATAACCTATTCATTTCTCTCGCGTAGAATTAGGCTGACACGTCGCACAGGCCCTTTTCCAGCCGGGGCCTCAGCATGGGATGACCTATTAGCGAGCCCCGTGTCACCTCCGCCTGTTTGAGCGGATGATAAATGATAACGGGGAGTTTGGTGCTGCCTGCCCGGCTGAACGATAGGAGGTCGGTTCTGTCAGTGGAGGTTTTGGATGGAAGACCTTACGAGGGTGCCACATCTCAGAGGGCATGGGCTCACAGTAGGACAAATGGGAAAGGACCCAGTGCCACCAATTAAAGAGTGTCTCGGTTCACCTTGGATGGCCACCACAGAGTACGGCGGAGCTGACAAGCAGTGCCCTAACAAATAAACAGTTAGCCCTAACAAATACTTGTCCCCCCTGGGAGCAGAAGGACAGGTGTGAGGTATTAGGAAGATATAAGACTAACAACATCAATGTTGACAAAAACAAGAACAATTAGTCTGTGGCGATCCCTCCACAATGCTCCCACCGTCCACAGACCGCCGACTTCATACTAAAATGTTTCCATCACAAGATTCGAAATGGATCTTCTATAATGAGTAAAGGCAGAACATTCCCAGAAGAGATACTGGCCTGATCCAGTTAACCTAAATGTTTAAGCTGAGCTTTATGGTAAGTAATATTTTGCACTCAACCATCGCTCGCTGTTTATAATCCAGAGTAGCATTGTTCCTCTTTCTTCACTCCACCCAACCCCCCACCCCACTTCCAGTGCAACAAAGGTTTCAACAGAGAGAAAGGAGAACTGATTGGTGAACCAATTTAACACCAGAGGGTGCCAAAGCTTTTCCTGGTTCAGAATGGAAGGTGCAATTCAGACTCTCTCACTTAAATTTCCTTTTACTTCACAAAGGTTTATAAGTATATATATATATATATATATATATATAAAGAGGCACACCAGAATAAAATTATATGTATCAAATATTATATAATTCTTGAATAATGTCTGGACAAATTGAGAAAGATGATCAAATGAGCTGGATAATAACGCTTTATTTGGAAAGTTAATGAATTCCACAGCTCTGCTTTTACACTTAAGTGCACTTTGTCAGTAAATTCAAACCAACATACTAATGGTGTTAATACAGCGCTGAAATATGCAGGAAGACATCCCAGCAACAACTGAATTTTATTATGTGCTTTAGGTTCTATATATAACCATTAAAAGAAGATTCAAGACCCTTTGTTTCTTGTTTTTTCAACAAAATTCCTCCAAAGGTAACAGGATGCATAGTCTAGTCACCCTCATTCTCTTCTTGTTGGACATCTTTTAGAGTGCATATGGTTGGAGGGAGGGGGGGGGGGGGAACTTGCAAAGAAATGGAATTCCTCTGCCAGAGAAGATGCAAAAATAATCTTTTAGCTTATCCATGCCAGACAAATCAGACATCTGTCACTTGCTATGCTGGCCGTGCTTCGGCTTTAAGAATCTTTTCTATTACGGCTGGCCACCAAAGATTTCTTGCCCAATTTTGAACTTGTGCTGCTAAGCAGTGAATCATTCCCAAGTTCAGTATCCACGGTAAATCACAAAGAAGAAGGTGTGGGTACACCATCTATAAAAAGATCCTGCTTTTGTCAGGGGTTTCTCGTGGTCGAAATGTCATAAAGGTGCTCATTCAAACAAGCACAATTAATTCCCAATCATCTTGAGCATGGCTGAACTGACAGAGGGCAGAAAGGGTTGGGAGGCAATGTGCTCACCTGTAAAGCAACCCTCAAAAAAAAAAAAAGAAAACGCCGAACGCATGAATGGCTACAAGGTGACCCAAATAGAGAATGAATATGTTTGTACTTTAAGCATAGAATGTAGTAATGGCCTTGACAACATCAACAAACCTGTACGGGTGCCCCATATATCTATGTGTCTACAGCCAGCCAAAGCACCTTCCATACTGTGTGATACTAACTCTCAGTGATAGATTGTCTCTGAATGGCCTAAGGGAATGATGCAAAGACCGTGACATGATATTGTATAGGTCTCCATATAGTTTCTCACTTAGAATATTGCCCCTCAGACCACAAAAATAAAAACTAAACTTGCTTCTGTTTATTACTCTTAACTAATGTTGAACTACCAATGAACTGGTGACCAAGAATAATCATATTAATTTATGGCAAAAGAAAAATGAACGTCTCATAAAACTGTCCTTGCCAACCAAAATGTTCAGCAAATTTCTGTTGATCCCTCTCCCTGCAAAATGGGCCCTATGAAACCTTGTTGGATACTTAATGTAATCACCGAAATGGCCTATGTGGTGGGCTAGCAAACCATAGCCGCAATTTGATTAATTATATTTTTTCCACAACAAAAATGGATTGATAAAGCTCCTGACTAATGCAGAGTAAAAAGGTTTATCCACCTCACACAATGTTCCATCCAGTTTCGCCCACAGTGATGACCAGTCAAATTGGATTAAGCTGAGGTGGCTTGGGGCCTCTCTGCAGCTGCTGCTGTTTGATATGGGGTTTAGGTGAGCTTCAAGTGTTAGCTTGGCCGGACGTGAAAGACTGTGGCTTAAATGCCACACTGTGGCAAAAAGTCTTTAGCAAAAACATAGCATTAGTTCATAAAAAAGGCCATCTGTGTTGAATAATTCGAGGGATAAGGTCAAATTTAACGTGTTTAAGCTAGTGTAACATAACAGACAGACACCTAAGATTTGTATATATATATATACGTGTATGCAGTATATCGCACACATGCTACACTGTATGTGTATACAGATTATTAACAAACATGCACAATGATACACTGACGTAATAACACAATCTGAAATTAATTTGTGCAAGCCTAATATAGTAGTATACTGTTGTATCTTACAAATAAGTTAACTTCCAGGAGTGTCATTTGTTTGGAAATTGAGCGTTAGGGAATCCTCAACTGCTAATTGTATATTGTGCCAACAAGTTAACAGTTTCTTTGTAGACCCGGAGATGTGGGCAAGCAACAGCTGAATACTATTTTTGGGACAGGCAAAGGGCTATACACTGAACTCTACCTAGAGTGCTGAGCAGGACTGCACATTTGAAGACTGACTATGAATGCCAGCGAAACATCAAAGAAGCTGGTAATTTTACCCATGGCTGTGATTCTAAAGCACAGGCTGTTGCCAGGCTTCCCTTGTGTAAATGCGCTTGCCAAAGCTATCAATATTTCTAGGTCCAACCAAGGCTCAAGCATTCATTTTCAAACAGTGACCTGAAAGAAATGCACTAAAAAGCTGCTCACATCATTCTGTAAAGTAAGTAAAAAACAGAAAATACTGTGAGAGCAGACTTAATCAACATTTACTCAAACGTTTACACACCATTTTGACCTGTTCTTAAATTAGTTGTGCATTGTAATACTTATTCCACCAGCATCAGCACTAAACCATTTCTGCCGGACCAGGGTAAAAACAATGCTCAATATTATATTATAAGTGCTTGCTGTTGGCATTTGGATGTGTCATAAGTGGTTGCCTTGTTTTTGTAACAAAAAAGGTGAATATTATTTGAATATTTTATTAAGATTGTTATTAAGAGTATTTTATCTGTTAGAACTTGACATTGGCTTATTTTCTCTAAATGCACTATTGGCATACTTTGTGGCCCTTTTTAACCTCAACAAACGTATAAATGAAACAATGTGTTCCATACTTTAGCTGCAAATGCTGCGATTGAATTAAGGCCCACAAAAAATATTCTGTACGTTTTAAACCTGTGCAGTAAATCCAACATCGGTTTATTTATATTGCGAAGTGTGTATTAGCACAACATGTAATCATTTTTAAATAGGCAGGTATGTCGTGACCTTTCCGTAACATTGAGTTCCCAGAAACTTCACACTTCTATAGTAGTAAGCCACAGGAGGAAACACACATTGGTCTAATCAGCGGTAATTCAAGGTTTTCTGCACTGACAGCAAATACAAGATCGAGAGATTTTTTTTTTTTTCAAATGTGAAACTGAAAAAAGAACAAGTTTAGTGAAAACAACATCGGACGTTACCATAGAAACAACTACATGTTGTGCGTTTAAAGAGAGTGGGCTGCTGTAGAGGGAAATAGGGCCATAGACTCACACATTGAGTTTCTCAACTAGCCATGAATTTGGTGTTTAGTACACTGTTATTAATAAGTAGGAAATGCAGTGTAGCCCTGACACTGTAGGTTGTGATGGATAATAAGACTAATTAAAAGAGGCTGAAATGGTTATTCTCTGTAAGTCTAATCTTTTTTAACCGTTTCAGCAAATCCATAACCAAAATTATAATACTCCCGAAACTTCTTTTACATAACGGCAAATGCAAATATACATATTGATTTGGTTGAATGTTTTTGACCAAATCTAGAAAACCCCAAAAGTGTGAATATGTGTAAAGAAAACATTTGGTCTGCCCGAAACATCACACTCTGAAAAGTAAATGAAAATATGTGAGGGCATTGCGAGAGTAGATCTAATGTTTTGTTCTGTTGTTCCTGCAGAACAAACCAGCAGATCAGAGTAGCATCTGTGCTGACATTGGTAGTTTACTGTGTTCTCAAATAAATTATAGAAATCCTGATTAATCTGAATCATCTTTGGCCAGGCTACTGCACTGTGCAGATGTAGAGCGATTTTCAAATGAGATGAAGTGGAATTCTGCATGACGCATGGGACCATGTTTGATCTTGGACAGTACTGCAAATCTTCCTGAACGATTTAATCTATAACTCCACACAGGAAAAACTGAAAAATGTTATGCATACCAGACCCCGGAAAACATGTGACAGGGAACCTATTTTCTTAATTCAGTCTAACACATCGTGCAGAATTTCATGAATGTCAGTTGAAAATTGTACCATACCTACGCCAGCGACCAGACAAATACATGCACACATGACACAAATCCCCTTTGAGTTGTTGAAGATTATGATGTGTCTATTAAATGTACTCTAAACCAGATCAACAGGTACAGAAAGGAAAAACAACCCTCCTGTTCTTCCTTCAAACAAATACCTGCAGGAATTGGTGACTTCCTCTGGTCGCTTCATGCCTTGAATTGCTTTGTCTCCTTAGGCAGTGGCTGAAGGTCCTAGGGAAGCTTTCGCAGAGGCCCTTGAAGGTAACTGTGGTTGTCATTTTGTTGCCACACAGACAAATGCTTTTTGTTGCAACCTACAGATGTGCTGTTAATGGGAGGGTAAGAAATTGTCTTTCCTCTGATTATAGCTATTTATGGACATTTTAAAATGATTGCAAAGGAATATTTTAAGGTTATTTTAATCTATTTTCCAGGAAGAATAGTGTGTGTTGTTTACCTTAATAAAACATTATTCAATTACAGTTTGACAGTTTTCTCAAAGAAGTATACTTTAGGTGGGGAACACCATTTCTGACAAAAAAAAAACACAAAACACAATGTAATAACTAATTATGGCTTGCAGATCCACCCCCTGTCCCCCACTTTCATAAACCTTCGCGTGGACCTGTGAATGTGTTGGTGAACAGATGCAGTGGAAGCCCTGGATAGTCCAACATGTCTTCGAGTCTCTAAAGTTAATCTTGTGCCGCGTTTTTTTTATTGATTAGCCATCACTCAGTTTAATCTCTTTAAACATCAAAATGAACAATGTTGTCATTGCCTTGTTATGTCATTTTAATGCATCTATAAATATGATTTCATGTTTTTCTTTAAAACCAACTATTTTGTGGCCCACAAACTTTTTTACCATCCAACTTCAGTGCACCATTTTGCATATTAACAAATATCTTATTCTTTTTACTTCGGTTAATGTAGGTTTATTGTCTTAATCCAAACAGAGATTAAAATTTTATGGATTGACATTGCATAATTGCATCCTGTCAAGGTTCCGGGATGCTCCTGAAATGACATTCTGAAACAGTTTGCTTACCATTTAAATGTGTGGAACTTTATTGGGGGCTGAACGTCAGAGAAAATGTCTGTATGTCACTGATAAGGACCTGTGACATGGATCAGAAGGCTATTTGAGTCTACTGGATCAATAATTTCAACAGGCTGTTCCAGTCCATTAGAGAGAGTGTTATTACAATGCCACCATTGACTAATTAGGTTTGCTGGGTCTAATGAACAAATGATAAAAGGGGATAAGAGAAGACAGACAATTTAATGTAGAGTTAAAGCAGTTGGAAAATCAACTTGTGACAATCAGAATATGTTCATGTTCACAGTGATTTCTTCCGAAAGGCGACTTTCATGCTCTAAAAAAGGATTCTACACTCGTCTGAATGGCAAACAATTAGAGTATAGTCGTGAATTACAACCCCCTTGCAATACGTTTTACGGGTTGGTTGGGGATGAGAACATCACAACCATAATTTAGGTGAAAATGGCAGCAGTTTGTTGTACAATTGTCATCCTATTTTCTAATTTCACTAAGCGTGAATGCCTCGGTTCGAATGATTAATACACTAAAATACGGATTGATGTGGGTTTGGGTGGTATCTTTTTACAGCTCTAAAGTTAGATTTTCAGAAAAATTAAATTCAAACACTAACACTAAAAGTTAAAAACATATTTTTGATCACAGAACATCATCATCTTCATCTTCATCTTCATCCGCTTATCCGAGGTCGGGTCGCGGAGGCAGCAGTGTCAGCAGGGCTTCCCAAACTTCCCTTTCCCGGGCCACATTAACCAGCTCTGACTGGGGGATTCCAA
>JAVQJS010136817.1:0-10006 GCA_036024795.1 Galaxias rostratus | reverse complement strand
GAGAGGTTCACTGCTGGACAGGAGAAGGAGGTCCGCCTGACAAAATACACACACACACACACACACACACACACACACACACACACACACACACACACACACACACACACAATTTTTTTTACCTCTTTGTTATTGTGGCTGTATATGTCTGTGATATAAAATGTATTAACCAACTACACAGCTTAATTATGTGTCTAAAAACACATACAAAATGCATTTTAATGGCATTATCAAACTTTAAAAGAAAGTACCTGATTAATATTTAGCATCACAATGTTGTTTCTGTTATTAGTGCATGGATAAAATGATGCATCCAATCCTATTAAGAAGACTTTGTTAAATTCCAGGTTTGCATGAACCATGTCAGACTATAAAAATTGACATTTCTGTTAATATAGACTGCATCCCTACCATGACCTTGGATAATAACACAAATAATACAATAATGTATATATTTCCAGAGGATATCATAGTAAAATCTAGTGAATTGACACATGGCAAATGGTACGTTGATAAAGTTGCGATTTCCATGAATGTAAGGATTTGTTAACATTTCAGTTTGGAATGTCCTTTTGAAATGCTTTTAAACTCATGTTAATATTGGAAATGGTTGCTAGAAAATGGATGCCTTCCTTATAGAATGGTAGTTTGAACAAAATAGTAAAATAACCATATAGATAAAACCGATCTAATAAAAGAGTGGTCTGTAAGTGAGTAGCTTACAGCAAGAGAGAAAAAGAGTAAACTTTAGAGGGCATTTGAACTTGCTTACCATCCTGTCTGGATCCAAACCTGTCACCCTCAGGTGGTGAAGATGATGATTGTGGTGGTGTGCACCTTCGCTGTGTGCTGGCTGCCCTTCCACGTCTACTTCCTGCTGCACCAGTTTCTCCCCGAGCTGTCTGAGCAGCGTTTCATCCAGCAGGTCTACCTGGCCATCATGTGGCTGGCCATGAGCTCCACCATGTACAACCCCATCATCTACTGCTGCCTCAGCAATAGGTTGGTCGGAAGGCAGGCTAGCTTCTTGTTGTCCAGGGTGCCGTCTTGTTGGCTAGATGATTAGTCCGCCTGTCGTTCTATCATCCTCCCTTATTCTCCATTGATGGATTTGTCAGGTTTAGGGCGGGCTTCCAGAAGGTGTTCTGTTGCCGTCCCTGTGTCCCCGCTGGCTCTTATGAAGGGCTGGAGCTGAAATCCACCAGCTATCTGAAGGCCCAGGTGGGTGTCTATGAAACGACCTCAAAGATGAAGCAGGCTGATCTAACAGAGTGAGCCAAGAGCTTTCATGTATACCTCAGATTACAGTTTAAAGAATAAGGCCTGTTTGATTACTTTATTAATGGGTTATTTTAGGGTTAGGGTGTACACACCATATTTGGTTATTTCCTCATGAAACATCAAACAGTGAGAGAACGGGAGGGGAAATGTTGTGCATATGTTTTGTTTGTTCTCAAACACCATGTCATCTGTTGCCAGGTGATTTTGTTTCGAGCTAGTCGCGCAGAGACCAGTGTGGTCGCCGTAGTCCAGCCCACAGAGGAGCAGCCATGCAGTGGGGAACGGCCCACCAGCTCCCCTCTCCCCAGTCCAACGTGGAGCTCACAGGCTGCAACAAACTAATGGGAGCCCTCCCCAGGACCCTGCCATACCAGAGCAAGCACACCATGGAGTAGTTACAACCAGCCAGGACATCATTTTTTTTTATTCTGCTAAGCAGTAAGCTTATGACCCATACCTGGCTTGGGTTTATGTTTGGCGCAGTACACCTGGTAAAGATGGGCTGGTGGTTTAAACATGCGCGCACATAAGGGGGTCATCCTGTTACTATAAAGATCTAAGAATAACTTGGTTTCACAAAGTCAGCTGCATTCCAAATGTGTGAGATTGGTGGGGTCTGCGGCCTGTGTTGTCGAGGGAGCCAGGACAGAGTGGAGCCAGCTCACTAGACATGTTTTGATGGTTCATTTCATCATTCAGCAGCTCCACACAGGTGAAAGGTAATGTTCACTGCTGACCATTTACCCTCCTTAATTCTGGAGCGCTATTTGGAGGACTCAAACCCTCTGCTGCCCTTCTCAACTCATTTTAGGTTCGCCTGAGAAGTGCGTGTGAATAGCAAGTGAAGGTAAGAGAAATGTGGAAATGTGGCCACAGGATGGATGTGTTCTTGTGTTTGGGGTCTAGCACCTGTTGGTCAGCATTAGCCCCAGTCCTGCCCATATATGCCGTCAGTCCCTGCCCATATATGCCGTCAGGGCGCTGGGGCAGCTAAATATAGTCGCTTGGATGGAGGGAGAGGAAAACAAACCAAAACAAATGCAGTGAAGCTATAGTAGTTGAAGTGGAGATCTGTGCCACATACAGACGGAGGGACGGACAGACAGGTCTACACTTTAATTATGTTATCTATTTTCTTTGTTGGATTTTTCCACGAACATAAACCCATAAATACATATTTTATCCCCTCCATTTTAAATACAAATTAGTAAAAAGAAATATAGAGAATGTTTGATGTGCTTGTCTACCTGTCATAAATGGCAGGTGTTCTGATTTAACACAGATACACACAAACTGGTTTATTGCTTTGTTTGCATCTAGAGTTTTCACTTCAGAAAGGCTATTGGACCATCAAAATGATACATAGATGTAAGATTATAAGTTGGACTTTAAGTGTGAAGATGTCAGGCATGAATGCCAGGGATGTTGTCCATATCTAAACGAACTCACGAGAGCGTTGGCAGGTGCAGTAGAAGTCAAACATTAGTCGTAAAAAAGAGAAAGAATGTTCTTCGCTTTTTGTTAGTTTTAAAAATAATTGTAAACCTCCAATGGGAGGTGCCCACTGCGCATCGGAATAAAAAATAACGACGGATGAACCTTTTCCAATTAGAATATTTTAAATATGTATTTCACTTTCTGAACTAATCCCAGTTCTAATAACCATTTAAAAATGTTATGACATGATTTGAACTCCATACATAGTTACCGTGCAGGTAAGTATATGTCCACAGAAGTAGTCATCATGATCTGCATGCACACATTCAGAAGAATGAATACCACGGCCCCATCTAGTGCACAGTCACACACGCTACACGCAGCTCCATCTAGTGCACAGTCACACACGCTACACGCGGCCCCATCTAGTGCACAGTCACACACGCTACACGCAGCCCCATCTAGTGCACAATCACACGCTACACGCAGCCCCATCTAGTGCACAGTCACACATGCTACACGCAGCCCCATCTAGTGCAGTCACACATGCTACACGCAGCCCCATCTACTGCACAGTCACACACACCACACTCTGGCCCATCTAATGCACAGTCACACACACCACTCTGCCCCATCTAGTGCACAGTCACACATGCTACACACAGCCCCATCTAGTGCACAGTCACACACACCACAGCACCATCCAGGCTTTCTGTGCTGCACCATTGAAAATATGCGGGACCAAAGGTTCTAAATTAGATTGAATGATCACACTAACATATTTTGCATGGGTATGTGAAAATATATACACACACACACATCAACATTCACACTGATACCTGTGAAGTATGTTGTTAAACGTATTTGAGGCAGAACAAAGTGGAATAAAAGCTGATGCCTGCTCAGACAGGTCAGCTACCATCAGTATCTTTGGCAGGATGTCACAATTGAGGCGAGGCCACATTTGTAGACAATTCTGGACCAACAAGATAGTCTGGAACGCCTCAGCCTCATTGGGTAGATTGCGTACTGAGTTATGGAATTCTTTTCCAGTCCATATCTCTCAACTATTAAACAGCTTATAACCAACACAAACATAGATCCTTTGTGTCAAAAACAAAGCATCCACTAATCTTCACATCTTCAGCCCAGTCAAACCTTCAGAAAGACGGATGAGTGGGTTTTCCATTTCACAGCCGCGTCTCTTTGTGAAAGTTTCCCCGTCCCTTTCCATGTCTTTCTCTTATGTCTAGTTGAAGACTTTTATTCTTTTAAACTGTTAACACCATGCCACTATTTTCAGAATTGCTGTTCCCACTTGTAAAATGTACAAATAAAATGTACTTCTTTGTTGAATGATTTGAACAAAGAACACAAGCTTAGTAAGCACTTGAACAATCTGCTTTTTATATTTCTACATTTTTTGTCACATTTACATGTAGAGTGAGGATAATCAAAAGTAGATAACATTTACAAGAACCGTTTCATTTTTGTGTTGGTTTCAAAGTCAGTCATCTGTATCAAGTTATTTCCACAGTCAATCTATTAACAGGGACACAGACCTGCACACATACTGCACAGCTTAATCATGCCCACGAATACTGTCAAGTTTAATTGCAAGATGTTGCAATTCATTACAACTTACGTGAAACATGATTTTTCATAAACTCTCCAAAGTCATTAGTGTGGATATTGGCACAGAAAGACTATGAGAACCTCAGTACTGAAGCAGTTAGCTTCTACTCCGTGCAATTCAGTTATTTCCTACCAACAAGACTGACTAGAGGTACTCAGAGCTAGACAGCACTGTTTATAGAGCATTTGTGAACTTCCCATATAAAGGCACATTGATGAGGGAAATGCTATAAGGTTAAAGTTGGCTCATACAGCACTGTGCAAACGTTTTAGGCCGATGGGAAGTTTTTAAAGTTGGGAAATATATATATACGTATAAAACATATAAATGTTTTAGTTAATGTTATCAATTCATAAAATACAAAATGAGGGCAAAGCAAATCTGTATCAAATCAACATTTGGTGTGACCACCCTTCCCCTTCAAAACAGCATCCCGTGCCTAAAACTTAGGAACAGAGGAAAGATGAAGTATGGTAAGAGGAAAAATCCCTCCTTTTATAAATTTCCTCTTTTGTAATACTGAAAAAAGTGGGCTTCTTACAGTTCACCTCTTTATGTGTGGCTGCTGGGGGAGATGAAAAGTCACACTGAACCTTAAGAAGGTTCAGCAAATTCTTCAGGAAACTACATCAGGGGCTGCATGGCGTAGGACCTGCACCACCAGAAATGGCTTCACTTTATGGCCAGACACCTGTCATTACTATTAGGAAGGCTTTCTCACCATTCCACAGAAAGCATCGTCAGGGACGGGCCCTCAGTGGAGTAGGACAACCATTGAAATGAATAGGGAACAGGCATGGGCAGCCTAAGGACAACTCAACCATCAGAGGTCCCCATGTCAGCCGTATGAATGTAGTGGGGTTTTGTCAGTCTCAGTCCATGGGTTTGACTGTAAACGTCTTAGGCCAAGCAGTTTATTTCACCAGCATGAGCAGAAATGCACTTTCATTTTTGACAAGAGGCTATATTTCATAGCCAGAGTGTGTGTGTGTGTGTGTGTGTGTGTGTGTATGTATGTGGGGGTCAATCTACATCCTTCTGTAGTAAAGGGGAATGGTCATTGGGTGCAGCACTCTCATCGGAATCTGGCTTTACAGTCCCATTACATCTTTGTACTTGTATCTGGTGAGAGAGAGAGAGAGAGAGAGAGAGAGAGAGAGAGAGAAACAAAAGATATAAGATTAAACAGGAATGATTTGACTCATTGTTTAGCCCAGTTTCAAAATGTAGTTGACAAAAGAAGAGTAAATCCCTAACAGGGTGCTTTTTGGGGGGCACGGTGTGTAAAAACACATGCATTATGCTCAGAATGAATTGTATTGATCGTTTGGGCCCAGACAGGCCTAGCCTTGTTATGGATGAATATAAAATATCAAATGAGTATTCAGTCATGCATATATTTGTTATTTTGGTACAGTTAATTGCCTTTGGCTAAAAGAAGTGGAAACACAATATATTTACCATTACCGAGGGCTTCACAATTTAATCCTGTTTCTTTTGAAAAAAGTATTACATTCCAAACCATTTATATACCCAACAAATAACTCAACTTCTAATTTGCCCCAAAATACACAACATAATAAAACACACATACAGGCATTAACATGAGTAAAATGCAGAGCAGAAATAAGTAAAATTTCAAAGCAGTTGAACAAAATTAACATGTAAACCTTAAAAGCTTGTGATAGAACAAGTGGTAAGGTTCACTTTCATTATGTGCTGCCCTGTTCAAAGGGAGAACAGCAGTGTTATAAAGAGGTAGATGCTACACGGACTGTTTCAGTGTCGACACTATCCGTCACAGATAAAATGGTGTGCAATATGGTCCACAGGTAAAATGCAGTTGAATATGTTTTCAGTCGACAGTTATGGAGTACTCGCACTGAACCCGAACCATCCTAACCCACCAGGAGAATCAGTGAATGGAGACATGACGTGCCACTGAAGAAACCAGCCTGGATGAGGTGTAGAGTACATACAGTATGTCCTCAGCGCAGATTGTCACGAGTTTGTGTGCAAGATCACCAGAAACCCACCTGCGTCGTTAATGATAAATTTCTCCTTCTGAGTTTGGTGAGCATCTGAGCCATTAATCAAGTCTTTATGGGATGCCTAAAACATAACCATGACAACTTTTACTCAGCAGCCAGAAATGAGACAAGAAATCACTGGCGATTTGGAGCCTCCGGAGCCAAAGAGCCGCTGATTGCAAGCCAAGCAGCGCAATCTCAAGCTTTCAAGCTCACGTGTGTGACATAAGTTATCAGGATGCTTTTCATGCAGTTACCACCATGACCACATGCAAACGACCCAGACTACATGCAAAAAGCCAAGACATCTGGGAGTCATATTGACCAATAGCATGGCACCATTGCTAGAAAATCGGACGGGAAACAAAGAACAGGACAAATAAGAAACTCACCGTAGAGGCAGCCCTCTATCAGGGCTTTAAAGCCAAACAGGAAAAGTCCCGTTTAATCTATCTGTACCAATAGAGGACCCCATTGTATAGCCTAGGTAAACAAATAGGCCATAAGAATGAAACCCTCAACTCAGATATATCAACTAAAGATGCCGTAAAGTCAGTCAGAGAGCTCATGATTCTGCTCTGACAACATGCGCGTGACGGCTTCGTGGTTTGTTTGATCTAAAAGCAGCACATTCATGTCAAGATATTGAATTTTATCCACAATTTGTAAACTAGAACTCTTTTGAAACTTTCGCTTATTTTTGATTTAGAATAAAATGAGAATCTTGATATGAATAGATGATTGCTTGATTGAGTGATTAAATCATTGCTTGATTGACCATAGATGGTTTTTAAAAGTTCTGTAACCACATCCTACAGACTTTAGAATCAGTACAGATCTTTTTCCTCAGTGATGACCAGAATACATTTGACTGGTCAGGAGTTAAGTCAGTGACAAACCCCAGAGTTTTCTATTGAAGTCAATGATGCTGACGAGACAGATTTCTGCAACAAAACAGATTTCCAGAGAGGTGTGAACATGTAACTGAGTGGGGAAGATGGCACAGAGCATGGCCCAGGCAGCTTTCTCTGGGGTAAAAGAAGACTTTCCACTTGAAAATGACACCATCACAATCACACAGACACATGAGTTTCCATGTGACAAAACTGTTCTGAAAAAACAAAAACACGAAATGTATGGCATAAGTAAATACTACATATTGATTTAGTGTGACCTGGTCAGTGTCATAACCATAAATCATTAATTGCAACTATGTACTATGATTTGCTATGATTAGGAGTGTTTTGTTTTGGAGTACATATATTCCTAGCGATATCATAAGAGTGATAACGAAAAGTGGAAATGGAACGTAGCACAGGACATGTTAGGTTGTACTGCATCTACTTGAAGCACCTATGCGCTTTCCCATACTATTTTAAACAGCAAGAATAGGAAAAATGAATCCTAGTGTCAATTAAATTCCATATATTGACAAATATTGACTCATGCTGCAAAGAAATATCCGTTTTCATTTCTTTTGAAAGAGAACCTTATCATCCCCCAGAAAGAGCACCAGGACACAGTGAGCAAAAAAAGGTAAGTGGCTACTGTGTTATTCACTTATTGCTATACGAGCACACACCCACCCACACCCTGGTACACCTCCACTAAGGCTACATCCAATGTCAGAGGTTCATTGATCAACTTTCCTTTTCCTCTGTGCACATTCATAGAGACACCAGCGATAGATGGATACATGGTTTTATGTCCTCTGGAGCCATATCACTCCTGTGTGATTACTGAAATCTCTCTCTCTCTCTCTCTCTCTCTCTCTCTCTCTCTCTCTCTAATATTTGAACATGCAAATTAATTTAAGTGCCATATGGCTAGTCTAACTCCCACTAGCTTGGTTAGCTAGCGTGATGCTGCATGCTTCGTGTCGGGGCCTTACCTTCTGTCGAAGTCGCAGCAGCACTGCTCCCAACACGGTGGCCAGGCCTAAGCCAATAAAGCCATATTGCATGTACTCCATGACCATGGGCAACACCACCAAATTGGTGTGGAAGGTAGTAAGGATAGGGCCATCTATGTACCCACTCTGAAACAAAGAGAGTTGGTGGTGGGTGTGATGGAGGTGGGGCAACCTGTTTTAAACACTGAGACTGTCAGGGGTACTGAGGGTACAAACACAGTCATCAAAACATACCTCCTCAAACCAAATCATAGGCATCACAACCTCAGAGATCTTCCCCGTTTCCCTGGAAAGATACAGACATTCGGGCTAGAGTCAAAACACAAATTATGTAGAAGGTGCACACTTCTAAGGCAAAAGCATCTTTATTGCTATCCTCATGTAATAGCATCATTCCAAAGCAACACTTTTCCCCACAGTAGTGGATAGGAATTGTCACTAAAAGCAAAACTTTTGCAAATCATAAGATATGCACAAAATACTGTTAAAAACTAAATATATAAATCAATATTATAGGCAAAGACAGTTTTCTTACGAAATTCCTTGGACGGTCTTCATATACAGATTGAGCTGCAGCCGGATGGAAACGTTTAAAGGAACTCCAGTCTCCTGCAGGATACAAAGACTTCTATATTGATATCTACTGAGGTTAATTTGTAATAAAACATTAACTCAGAACTTGACTATCATGTTTGACAGGACCGTTTCATTACGGTATGGGTTGTATGTATCTAACCATGTTAGAGTTGGTTCTTTAGGTTATTATGTACTGCTGATAATGAATTACATCAGGTCGTAAAATTTTTCATGAAATGCATAACTCAGACAACAAGATATGTGAAACTGGAAACAACTGTATTCTCCAAACAGCAGAGGACTCTTGGATAGACTAGACCAGTGTTCACCGACCAAGCAACAGATGCATTCATCTGAGCCAGAACCACTGATAGATTGGGAAAAAGGTCCACATCACAGTCACTGAATCAGATCTATCCTCACATCTTAAAACACAGTAGCAACATTGGTATTTTGTGTTATTTTTCTGATTGGATATTCATCTCAAGGAACCGTGGTTCTTAATCTGACACGAGAAACAAACTTCAAGCTGTATTCACAGTAACTTACATCACAGACATAATTACGATGGGTGGTAATAATACACATGAGATAAAATAATCATAGCACTATCAGCGATCAGGCACTATTGGGAATAAAGGGCAGTCAGCACACCATGCTTTATCAGTGCACCAGTACTATGCTTGCTAAATAGTTATACAGTAGCCTGGTCAAAGCCCAACAACTACAATGTAGTCAGAACTAGGTCAGGTCAGTGGTGAAGAGAATTCGCTGTGAATTGTTTTTAAACAGTTTGACAGCATTGACAAATTTAAGTTTTAGTCGGTCTGAGTCTACGAAGTAATTTCAAAGTAATTCCTAGTTTCACTTTATACAAGTGCTGAAAACTAGAGAGCCCTTGCTTATTTACACACAGCATAGGTTTTGTTCTTCCCTGCAGAAATCCTTACCTTTAAGCAGTTTAATAAAAATAAATTGATTTTGTATTAAACGATTGATGAACTGGTTTAAACGTATATTCTTAAATCTGACTATTATTTTAATCCGACTAAATATCATGATATTGTCATTTCCAAACTCACCTCTGTTTACTGCTGGACTTCTTTATAAATTGTTTATTTGAAAATTTGCAA
Source organism: Galaxias rostratus (assembly GCA_036024795.1). NCBI lineage: Eukaryota > Metazoa > Chordata > Actinopteri > Galaxiiformes > Galaxiidae > Galaxias > Galaxias rostratus. The sequence goes on along the minus strand of JAVQJS010136817.1, from coordinate 1 downwards.
T
>JAVQJS010136816.1:0-14509 GCA_036024795.1 Galaxias rostratus | reverse complement strand
ACCTATATTTGAAATAATAACTTATCATTTATATATATATTTCCCATAATTTAAAATATACCATTTACCCCCCTATCTCCCCCATCCCCCCCCCCCCCCCTTGCTTTTAAAACCCTTACAACAAGATTTTCTCAAATCCCCAAACCGAGAAAAGCCTTTTGGCATTCGTAAAATAATTTAGCGCACTGACAGATGCAAGGTGTATTGACTAGTCTGCATCCACTCCCTCTCTTTACAGGCAATTTTGTTAAATGGCCTTGATGCCTGAAAACTGCTTACAGAGGCTGTAAATAAAGCCCTCCAGACGCTGAATCGATGACCTAATCTAATTGTCAAGCAGAGGTTTTTGAAACGTTGGGGTAGGGGCAGGGTGCAATGTCTGACGCAAACGCCAGTCTTTGAATACGAAAACTTGTATTATTATATTTAAATAAGTTATGCTGTTTCTGCCGAGCAGGAATTCTGCTAGTGATACTTTGCTGTAAGCTTCATGTTCTAACACAAGGGTATATATTCAATATCATATGGTCATATTCTAGTCAGTAATGTTTTCACCATGCGCTGCATGGTATGCAATTGATTTAGATCACATTCGGCCATAAACTAAATGTATAGGCTTTTGATCCTCGTCCTAGGCAACAACTCCTGTCTGTTGTTATTTTGACAAGGGCCACCTGGTGAAATATTGTTTGATTTGGTTTGGAGGAAGTACAGCAATATTGTAAATAGGTATGTGAGTTTGTCAATGACAAATGCCTTAAGAGGATCCAAAAATGAAATTGTTGGACGTTTGGGTTAAGTAAGGTATTTCAGATGTGTGGCTGGTCCATATTGGTTTGAAACTTCTTGGTGAAACCCTGATTGAGGTCTGGGAAAGACACTTAGTTGGCTAAGAAATTTTTACGGTGTCTGAAAAGAACACAAATCATTTATTTAAAAATGACAGCCTGAAATAGCACATCCAAACTTCAGTGTGATTCGATTGGCAATCAATAACTAATTTGTATGCATGGTGCTTGATCATTTCTGGTTTTAATCCATTTTCAACTGGCCATATTCGGAGGCTCTGTTTACAGTGTACATCAAATGGTTTTTTGCATGTAAGCCCTTCTTTCAATTTGGCCTTTTTGGGGTGTTGAAAGAGACGGGCCATTGAAAAGACACTTCGCCTCAACTGCCAACAGAACAGACATTCCAAAATAGTCTCATTTGCGGCAGCCCCACTCTTTTGTGTGCGGGGAAAAGTCTTTGCCTATAAACACAATGCCTGTCTTGTCAAGGATGTTTAGAAAATGAACAAGTTCTTTCTGCCCTCTGGAAAACCTGATGTGTGTGTAATACTTTTTCCAGTACATATTTTAATTCAAACTTTTTTTTTCCAAAGGCACAATGAAATTCACTAAATCACAAGTCCAGTTGGTCAGAGCAAACAGATGACTGGGCTTTTTAAACAGCTTGAAAAACCCCCTCATGGCTTTAGGAGCTTCTGATAGGCTAATTGAAATCATGTGAGTCAATTGAAGTTGTACCTATAGATGTATTTTAAGGCCTACCTTCCAACACAGTCTCAGTAAAACTATTATTTTAAAAAGGATGGTTTTCTTTCATCTGTGGAAACAAAAGTACGCAAGTTTAAACATCCCGGGGACCACACAGTCGTCATACTGCTCATTCTGTCTCCTAGAAAGGAACATACTTGGACGTGAATATCAAATCCCAGAACATTTGCAAAAGACCTTGTGAAGACCTTGGAGAAAACAGAAGTCAAACAAGTCATGTTTAGACATAAATTGAAAGGCCGCTCCGGAAGGAAAAGGCTCCAAGCCAGACTACAATTTACTGCTGCACATGGGGACAAATATCTCATTTGTTGGACAAATGTCCTCTGGTCTGAAACACATAGTTTACAATTTGGCCACAATAATAATTTATTTGTTTTAGGTGTTAGCGCTTTCTAGATTCTCAAATTATTTACTAATTAATTACACAGAACAATCAACAAATGGATAGATAGCAATCGAACACAATACTCAGTCTCAGTGATACCACAGCAGACAATTTTGTGCCATATTTGCACACCCAACATATTACGACTGGCTTACTCACACAGACCAGTTCCAGTTGAATTGGCAGTGCCTAGTCAGGGCACCTGTGTGAGAATGTGTCATGTTTTTTGACGGTGGGAAGAACCTAGTACCTGGAGGTATGACTATCGTTCTGTTTTGGAAGAGAAAGGTAGAATTGCAAGAAGAACCCCATCTTAAATGAGAAGCATGCAGCAACATCATGTTCATGAGAAAAAACATGGCATCACGAAGAAGGGATGCTGTAGAAATGTTGAGTAAACATCTCCAGACATAAGCCGGAAAGTTCAATCTTTGGTCACAAATGGGTTTTCAAAATGGAAAATGACTCCAAGCATACTTTCAAAGTTGAAGCAAAGTCGCCTCATGACAAAAATGACATTTGTGAGCCGAACTGAAAAAGTGTGCGCGAGGAAGGAGGCCTAGCAACCGGACTCTATATGGTTCTAAAAATCTATTTAAGATTTTTAAATTAAGTAGAGATCAAATTTACATAAAACTGGGAATGTTAACTAGGATTAAATGTTCTAGTATAATGAGAACTGAGTTGAAATGTATTTTGCTAAGGTGTATGTAAATTACATAAACACCAATTTCTTGCCATGGTCCCTCAAATGTGGTTAACAAACAGGAGTGACAAAGATAATTGTTTTAATATTGCTTGTTTTATTGCTTTATGTCAGTTGTAATGTTTTATGCTGATGTTGGCCTCTTGGCCAAGGCTCCCTTGTTAAAGAGATATATCTCAGTGGGACTTGCCTGGTTAAATAAATTATAACAAAAAAAACATTGAAACCATGTATGGCAATACATGCCAAAATCTGCATTTTTTTTTATAAATTGGCATGGCTTTTAATGATGATTTTTGGTTTTTCTGCTTTTACAGGTATTACCAGGTTCGATCTTCTTGGAGACTTTGGAAGGTTTAATTGGCTGGGAAACTTCTACATTGTTCTTTCATATAACTTCTTGTTTGCTGTTGTGACAACGCTCTGTCTGGTCAGGAAGTTCACCTCTGCAGTCCGAGAAGAGCTATTAAAGGCATTAGGTAATAGGAATAGGTATTTGTAAAAAACAAAACAAATGGACAATAATAATAATTGTTCCCTCCCATGTTTTTTAAAATGCTTTTCAGGTTATGTCACATCTGTATTCAATGATTGTAGAGATGAGATCTACATAATTTGCAGCAATATCCAATGCTCTAGCACGGGGAAGATATTATGTTGTATATCCAGCATGCCAGGGACAGTGGCCCAGTGACAAAGGGGAGAACATTGAGGCAATATCCTATGTGCTGTTCGACTGTCATGTGATAGCATAGATTGAGCCAGTCTATAAGTCTTGTTGTGACAGCTCCCGGATGGCAGTTGCTTGGAGAGGGATGGGTTTAGAGGGTTAGAAAATGTCAGACAGTGGGACAGAAAGAAAGGCGTGGTCTGATATTGAGTCTGAAGGTTTTTTATGAGATTTCTCTACCTTATCTCCCCCTGCCCAGGTCTGGATAAATTACAACTGTCAAACAGTCCCACCGACCCAGAATCTGGAAAACTCTCTGCTAACGGGCATCAGAAGACTTTGTGAAAGGGATGACAAACTATAACACCAAAACACATGCACACACCTTGGCGCAGCCAAGGGGAGATTTCGACAGCCCTGTTGGACAACTGAAAGGTGAACAGGATTGAAAGCTGGGGAAGGGACTTGATACAACACACACAGTCTGATGGATGCACAAATGGAGGCCAAGAGCAATTTAACTTCATGACATTCCATTCCTCTGTCCCTTCAATGAATGCAGGGACAAGGACAGGATGGGGGAGGGGATAGGGACGGGTAGAAGACTGAAATAGATTGGCATCACTGCAGTGACCCTGACTTTGAGCTTCACCTTGACTGTGATTTTTAGGCCACCGATGTTTTGTTTGGGGGTGCTCTGCCTGTAGTACGAGAACCCATGGACTTCTTCCAACTGCTGCACTAGATTTAAAATATAGGGAACGTCTGGCTGTTCAGTAAAACCTTCCTTTTTGAAGTGAGTGACTGAAGATGTTTGATTTCTTTTTATACTCTGGTCATGTGTCACTATTACTATATGTCCACATCCAACTCTAATTCCACCAAGTCCCATCTTTTGAGCCACGATATTTTAGAAGGGAACTGTAAGGGAAAGTGTCCAGGTATAATATTGTACAATTTTAACCAATATGGTGAACATAATACATGACATGTTCATTGTTTGGCTTGAACACCATTGATCTCATTTCCAGACAAGGAAATTCATTGATGATTATTATGCCAAGAAGCAACAAGTAAATATCAGCTCAGTCACACATCAGCTAAGTCATGCAGGCATACCTAATTATATAGATAGTTAGCTATCAATTACCTAATTATACAGCTAGTTAAATGCCCTGTGTCTGGCACTAATGTGACTTATTTAATTTTACTTTTATATGGCTTTAATGTAATGCATTTAATCTTGATAAAATATGCCACCCATTAAAAGTAGCTCGTCGAGTTGGAGGTGCTTTTGAATAGACTTTAACCATACTAGCTATGGGAAACTAGATGTTTCTAAAGACATGCATGCAGGTGATCCAGTGATCAGTTACTGAAGTTATCAATTATTACTCAAAGATATGTTTGAAAAAAACATTTTAAAAAAAGTCACTGTTCGAATTCCCTTGACAAAGATTATTGTTTAGAACACTGCTATGTCAGCTAATCTAAAATGTATTTCTAAACAGTTGTTCAAACAATGGTTGAACAACCATCCCCATTACCCAATTTTGTTCCCCAGTTCTTTAATGACATAGATTATTAATAGCTCCATTGCCATCGAATGTGAAACATACCATAGATAGTATGTCTTTGGATAACTTTGTGATTAGCTCCACTCGTTTTCAGTCAAATTAGGGAAGGTTTGCATTAGGAAGGATCGACTGGAATTATTTTTTACATTTTCAATTCAAAAAGGGGAAGCAAGTCAAATGTATTGTGCAGTATTGTATATATACCATTGATGTGTGCATAATGCATTCCTCTTGTGCAGTATCTGAAAGTCAATATTGAGCTGTCCTTTTTGCATCTCATTAAATAATATGCACCTGTTCGATTTTAACAAGGTTCCACCCTGATTATAAAGTATATGGTCGCAAAATGAAAAACAGTTACAACTTAGCAACTGGTACACAAAAAAATAGTATGTTGGTTCTGAATGTCAGCAGGATCCTTTTGTACTGTGTTCCCTGTCTTTAGATTTACCAACACTGCCTTAAAGGGGGAGCATCTTTGTGACGCTCAAATGAATTGGCTTAGTGCTTGTGCGCGTGTTTGTGTGATACTTTAGAAAAACTCACTGTGAAACACTGTAGTTATGAACCAACAGAATATAACTAGCCAGGTGTGACTTGGCCTATTCTCATCCACAGTAGGTTCCTGTCTTTAGTGGGCTTCCATTTACATACACGTTTTTCACTGAAAGGCCTGAGCACTTAATTAGAAGGGAGGTGGTGTCTTAATGTATTGTACAGAACATTGTATGGTGATATGTAACATGGTCCATGGTGAGGTGACTGTCCTGTCATGATATAATATGGAAATCAAAGTCATAAGCAATTTGACCCTCAAATGCATTTGGAATCGTCGTTTCTTGAAACAGGTTGTTTTTATGTTTTTTGTTTTTTTACATTGTTTGACTATAATCAAAAGAGAATGTAAAAACTGGCGATGCTGAGGGCTGTTTAGGAAAGACTAAAAATCAAAGCAGTGCTCAACTCTCAATCAACATGTACTGATGGTATTTTAAGCCAGTCTTCTCCGTATCATTTTCAAACCGCGAGCCTCAAATGTTTATGGAGAAGACTGGAGAAACTATAAATGTTTCACCTTAATCCTCAAGGTTTGTAAAAACCCTTAACCACAAATAATGGTATGCCAGTCAAATCTGACATACCAACTTCCGTTTACAAAGCAGACATAAATTAGGGCTCCAACCAAAAAAGTCCATGACATTTCCTACTTGAACTAAAATTCTTACTTAAAAAGAGTATGTGGTGTGTATGATGCCAAGAAGTACGGTTGGCTATTGTTCGTTAGCAATTCGGTATCTACTGTGAAAAAGCCATACAAACCAAAGTATTTGATAGGTGATCATTATTTAAAAGTTGAATCAAACCATGACGGGTAGAATTGATAATTCAGCCAGTCTTACGTACCCAAACTTGCCTATTAAATGGCTTGTAAGGTTGTTGTGTACCTAATTTATCACAACGTTGTTATACTTTATCACTGCAAAACAGGTTGCTCTTGTTGCCTTTACTGCATTTTACAATAAGGTGTGAAGGTTAAGAGTTGGCCTGTATTGTAGGTTGAATATACGCTTTGTCTCTAGTCTGTCAATCTGTTTATGTCTGCATGTCATTTTCAGTTAATGTACATGAATGTATTTTTTACCAAATCTTGAGTTTGCTGTATTTGATATTTTTGGGGGATTATTTTTGATGTTGGTTGGTTTGGAAAACAATATAAAAAAACTCTTCTTATCTCTTGCTTGAATCCTTATAAGTGACTGTGTGATTCATTATTATTTATTGGTGTTTCTGTTTTATATATTTAAAGATTCTCCACATTTCACAGAAACAAAACAACTGGACATTAATTACTGTACTTAGGGATTCAAATATAGTGATACAATAGAAAAACTAGCACAGTTTCTGCTAGGGTCAAACAAGTCTTTTGTGGTAGGGAGATCTACACAAGGGACATGTGGGTCTGAAATCCATACAAAACCCCTCAAAGGCTTCTAGACAAGGCTGGTGAAAAATGTGCGAACAGGACAGGAGTACAGCTTGTCTACAGTTAGGCTGGGGTGATTTAGTGGCTTCGCTCCCCAGGATGGAGGACCACAGTGGGGTGAGGCAGATAGGGCAGTCCCTGGTGTCTCTCTGGATGACCTGCACAACAATGACAAATATATAAAAAGAAGAAGAAAAAAAAGAAAATTGTTTCATAAGTGGTTGTTTGCTTGGTGATTGTTATTTGTTATGTAGTAATACATGTTGTTATAGCGTACGGTTTCAAAAGATGTAATCTTATTCTTGGACTGAGAACAACATACAATAAGCAGTCACAGCTGATAGTGGGAAATTACCACAGAGAATTGGGTCCTTGAATGGAAGAGCCCTTGGGTTTTTCATTTTCACCATGTCAAGCTAATTGTGAACAGTGATGTCCTATTAAACAACACCTTCTGACAGTCTCAATACATCAAACCAACCATGAGTCCAACTAAAAACACGGGTGTCTAAATAATCTACAGCCAATGAAAAGCTTGTGAACACTTGATCGCTTCAACAGGTTACTGAAAATACATTTTTGTTGGCGGCCTCTTGAAAAAGGTGGGCATGTATCTGAACATAGCTGCACTAATGGTTAACCCGGAGACAGCTTCCTTTAATCAGGGACAGTCAACACGTCCCACTATTAAACATTTGATAATGAGCTTTGCAGCGTTTTATTGTATTTGTTCCCAAGAGGAAGGAGCACGGTGAAAACATGCTGTTCACCGTTTCATATCCTGAGTCAAGGTTGAGCAACGTCTGACCTATGCACAACCTTTTTACACCAGATAAAGTGAAAAAGGTGGCCTTCTCTTAGTTGTGGAAATTGCTATTGGCCGACATAAAAGCCAACAATGGACCTATGGGACAGGACATCTGGATGTCTTTTCAATTCCTTCTCAATAAAGTCGAGGTGATGATAGTTTGGCGTGCCCATGATAAAGGTTTAAATTTTTTTGGGTAAACACAGGATTACAAGCTTTACTTCTGCTATTCCATTTAAAAAGTGAATGATCATCTGGAGAGATTTGTAGTTTCTATATAGCAGCTGTTGTGCAGACTAAGGCAAGTGATAGCATGTCTACTGAAAGGCTAGTCTATGAAGAGAATCAGACAAGGATTACACATTTTATGAGGCGGCATTTGAAAATGTACACAGTGATTTGTAAGGTAATTGTGTTCCCAGGAAGTGCATGAAGGGCTCCAACCTGGTTTTGTATTCTGTCCCAGTCATCCTCTTGAATATCTTGAATGCGCTTGCTCTCAAATTGATGTAACACTCTTCGGCTTGACAACACAGACTGGTCGATGCTCTGCAGGAAGGCATCTACGTCGGTGTCACAATGCTGTACAAAGCTGTCGTTCAACTCCTGCAACTATTTACAAAACAATTTAAGGGATAGTGCCCCCAAAATGTAGAGAAAAATGATTCAATTTAGGTAAATGTCAGAATTAGGTTTTGTGAGTAATGGTTGGCCTATTGGCCTAAACGCTGTACAGCTGGAAACACACTGACACTGTGAAGCGGTAAAGCTGTCCTGCTCAATAAAACAAGGCTTCAGACTAATTGGGTACATTTATGGAAAAAAAAAGGAAAAAAAAACCTGTAAAATGATGCTGGCTGGTGTTGGGAAACACATACATACAAACAAATACATGCTCGGCCATACCTTAGTGTGCCACAGTGACATCACAATTGCTTTATGGCCAGGCTTTTATCACTAATTAAACAACAGTCCACCATTCAGATAGAATTGTTTATGAGTCTGGCTGGCTTTTCTACAGTGAAGGCAAACAACATGGGCTCTGGTGAACTTTGCCTTGTCTCTCAGTAGTTGTGGACAGGAAAAGGGACAGAGAAGGGAGAGGTGAAAGAAAAAGCAGGGGGTTGGGGGGGCGTTATCTCACAGTAATCAATCTGGATGTCACCAGTTATCCCCCTTAACGTGTTTACTCAGGGTAGGACCACAGAAAAGGAGTAGAAATGGAAAGCTGCTCACTGACAGACTGCTCTCAAAGCCAACCGATAACGTTCCTGTAACGTTTCTGAACAACTTGAGGTATCGTTCTGCTGGAAACAACAGCACTCCCTCCATCATGTGTACCGATATGCAGACAGCTCGGACAGGGTAACCTTCTATCACTCCATCGCCTTGGTGCTTGACTTCCAAAAATCAAACTGCTGATTTTAGAATGACCTTTATTGGTCAGCAATCCAAAACACCCTTCTTATTGTGTTAAAACAAAGTTTAAAGGGTCGCTAAATCACCATCCGCCAAGACCAACCTTGTATTACATGCATCGCACTTCAAAGATGAGTTGACGCATGAGACCCAGAACACAGGGTAATGTGTTAGTCAGAGTTAATTGGGCCAATAAATGTCCACAGTCAGTTTATGTGACATACATTACCAAGGAGCAGTTTACAGGCTTGATGGTGGAGGATGACAGAGGGGGATGAGCAGGAGGACACCCTGACCCTTAACTTGTTTAAAGTGTGGCTAGTACATGGTTGTCCCTCAAGTTTTACATGTCTCTTTGATCCGCAGGGACTCTCTCGCTCTTAACAAGACTCCAGAGATGAATGAGCATTCGAAAAGCAAGCTATCAAACAAAAAAGCCAGTTTCCTAATTTAAAATTCCTAAAAAGTACATGGGAAATCTAACACCCACCAAAATCGCAGTCATTAGTTACTTTATTTTGTCTCTGCCAGCACACAGACTTTAAATGAGGTACGATGCCTTACTAGTGGCAAGTCAGGTAAACACTCCCCTCCTTTGGAGATTTCTGGCTCACTAGGTGGCAATCTTCCCTTTTCCACACATCCAATGTCAAGGTTTGGTGACAATAGCCAATGGCTGTTCTGCAGAGGCCAGGTATCAAATCTTAAAAGATCAAGTCTTAAATATAATGTCCGAACAGAAAACCAAGGCTTGCACGCTCCTCTACTACAAGAACAAAGCTTGAAATGATAAGAAGTGTATTCTCTTATCCAACATGTCCCATCTCTCTCATTCCTGACCCCCACTCCCATCTGAAGAAGGTCCGGAGCACACAATGGAGGACCCTGCATTTGTATTGACCCTGGAATGTCCAGACTGTTTGACCAAAACACACACTCTCTACATAATCAGTTAACAAACAGTGTATGACTCACAATACATCAAAGGCACTTGAGAGGGTAAAAGAATCTGAGGTGGATGAGTGTGTGTGTGGTTGTGTGTGTGTGTGTGTGTGTGTTTGTGTGTGCGTGCCTGTGTGTGTGTGTGTTCGTGTGTGCAATGTGTTTTAGAGACTTCTCTCTATTTAAATATATTTATAAATGAATACATATACATAGCACATTCAGAAAGTATTCAGACACCACCTATTTTCCAAAATGTTGTTACATTCTAGCCTTATTATGAAAATAAATAATACAATTATTTCTCCATCAATCTACACACGATACTCCATATTTACAAAGTGAAAATAGGATTATAAAAATGTGCAACTGCAATGTTTTAAAAAACAACAACCAAAATATCATAATCATAATCATAATAGGTATTGAGACCTGCATGACATTTAAAGCTAGATTCAGGTGCATCATGTTTTCACTGATCTTCCTTGAGATGTTGCTACAGTTTGATTGGAGTGAATTGATTGGATGTGGGTTGGACATCATTTAGAAAAGCACAGACTTATCTATATAAAAGTCCAACAGTTTACAGTGCACGCAAGAGCGAAACCAAGAAGTTGAAGGAATTGTCTAAAGCCCTCAGAAACAGGATTGTCAAAGTCCAAAGTTCAGTTTTCTTTGTCACATGTCAGCATACAAAGTCAAATGCCAGTAAAATGTACACCCGCCTGATCTGTACAAAGCAACAACACAAAGAATAACAGAAAAAAGATCAGATAAAAATAAAATAGAAAATATAAAGCTATATGTACAATAGTATTGTATTTATTAGTTGAAAGTTCTGAGAAAAGGGTTCAGAAACCTTTCTGCAGCACTGACCTAAAAGAATATGGCCTCCATTATTCTTAAATGGAAGAATTTGGGAACCACCGGGACCCCAACTAGAACTGACTGAATGGCCAAACTGAGCAATCGGGGAGAGAAGCCTTGGTCCCTCTAACAGAGCTCCAGAGTTCTTCTGTGGAGATGGGAAAACTTTCCAGAAGCACAACAATCTCTGCAGCGCTCCACAAATCAGGCCTTTCTTTTAGTGACCAGACAAAAGGAGGAATCCAAGCATCACTCATCACCTGGCCAATACCATCCCTACGGTAGAACATGTACTGGAATGTTTTCAGCCACAGGAAACGGGAGAATTGTCCGGATGCAAGGAAAGGTGAACAAAGCGAAGGACAGAGAGATTCTTGATGCAAGCTTAATCCAGGGCGCTGTAGACCTTGAAATGGGGTGAAGGGTCCTCATCCAACAGGACAGTGACCCTAAGCACACGGTCATGACAAAGTTGGAGTGGTTCCAAAAAAAATCTTTTTAAATAAATAAAGCAATTTTTTAACAAGTTGGTGAATATCCTTGGTTGGCCCAAACAGACTGGAACCTGAGCGAAAATCTCTAGACCTAAAAATAGATGTGCATAGACTCTCCCCATCCACCCTGACAGAGTTTTAGAGGGTATAAAGAGAACAATAGGTAGATAATACAGGTGTGCTAAGCTCATAGAGTCATAACCAAGAAAACTGGGAAATGTAATCACTGAAAAGTTTTTTTTTTTAATAAATTTGCACAAATATTTACAAACTTGTTTTCACTTAGTCATCATGGGGCAGTGTGCACAGATTGATGGGGAGATAAATGTATTGCATACATTTCAGAATAAGGCTGTAACTAGCGAAATGTGTAGAAAGTGAAGCCAAAATACTAGAAATATTTATTTGCTAGATTCTGCCCAAGTAATGTTTTGGAAATGACTAGATCATCCCTAAATGCACACTGTGAAAGAAAGAGCATCATATACCTTTTCCTCGAAGAATTTTTTCCGCAATTGCTTATCTTTTGGGGGGATGGTTTTCCTAATTTTTCTGTATGACCTTCGAGCAACGTAGCCTCGCCAATAAGCTTGAATTCTACCAGAAAGTATGAATCAATTAATGGGGAAAACAGTTTAATGTTGTCAAAAGTGACAGAATACATCTTGGAACAACACCAAAAATGTCATTTGCATGTTGTATCTTCTGTATTTCATAAATGACACTGAATTTCTGAAATTAAAATGTAAAAGCAAGATGCTGACTAAACTGCAACAAATTGTTGGACCTATCAGTGCAAGGTGGAACTATAGTTTTACCACGGGTCAGATAGGTAGCTTCGCAACTATAGGTCTGACAAGTGTAATTTGTCACTTTTGACAGAGCCATGCTAGCTGGGACAACTGGTTTCAAGTAATTGTTTCTGAGATTGCTACGTTTACATACCTACCACCTAAATAATAATTTATAAGACGTGTAATAATAACATTGATATCAATAATTTCATCTAACTCACAGTAAGTAGGGATGAATAAAAACTTTTATCCAATTTTAAGAAAACTCATCACAAAGACTAGTGCTAACGTGAATACCTTGTTGCACATTTCTGACGGAAGAGTTGAGCACCATCATGGATCACACGTGTCTCATAGTGCTCCTTTCTGCACATAGGACAACATTTCCTCCCTGAATACTTCTCAAAGGCCTTTAGACAAGCTCGGTGGAAAACATGGGAGCAAGACAACAAAACCTGTAGAGTCAAATTGTTCGGTCAACATAAAGTTATGGAATTAATGCATGTATGTACATATAACTATGTATAGAGCTACCATGATTGTTAAATAGGAAGCGATACATATTGATTTGGCTTGTGCTGATCAATTCTATGAAATTATTAACACATCTTATTTCATAGATCAACTGGGCACACAAACCAGTTTATTCAGTGCTCTATAGGGCTGGGGGTAGGAATATTGATTTCCCATTGTGTTTTCATGGCCTAACATACGCCATCACAAAGAGACGGCCCAGCTACAACAGCCAATATGCAGGGTCTACACAAACCATTAGCCCAGACAACATTTTTCATTTTGGCTTGCCTCAACTTAACATGCTGCGAGCTTTAAGAACAGTCGATTAGGATTCAAATTATTTGGTTTAGTGTAATGCATGTTTTAGCAGCAAAAACACCTCAATAAATCGATGTAGTGTGATAATTGGTGTGTGTCTTTGGAAAGTCTAAAAATAAATCTGAACTGTTATTGATATGCTTAACATTGTATCTTATCGACAGATTATTTTTCCTTTTTCTTGTTGGCAGGGCAGTAATTAATTTTTTCACTGAGTCAAACTAATATTTACATGTGTATCTATGGTAACTGTGCTTTGTGAGGCCCTCGACTGCAGTCTGCATTCTTCAGGAGATTGGCATCTTAAAAGGGGATCAGAAAGGTGTAAAAGACTGAATGACCCTCACAGTAAAACACTGATTGCTACATCATGTAGTCACAGTTGAGTTCCAAGGCAGTATGGGTAAATTTGTACAGTTGTCCACACAGATTAGAACATACAGGAAGCGAGGGAGGAAAACGTGTAGTGTGTGCGTGGCTTTGTGTGTGTGTTTGTGAATAAACCTGACAGGGGGAGGGAGGGGTGTACGCAGAGGAACATTGAAAGCATCAAGGAAAATGACCCAATCGGTGAGTGCAAACCCTAGGTAATGTTATGGAGGAATACCTGAGGTTGTAGACGAAACTCCTCCCTGCAGATCACACAGGGTTGCACTGAGTCACCCTCGTGAACAGATCTCGTCTTGACCTGACTCCACTCATTCGTCGTCAGTCTCTTGGACGGAGACGCCACCAAACCTAGCTTCTGAGCTAGCCAAGTAAAGACAACACTCTTAATAGATCATTTGCATGGACCGATGCATGCCGGTACGTTGACCAAAATAGTTCTTTTTACCTAAGGTCAAAGTTGGTGGGGCTTGATCCAGCACATATTCCACATCCTGTTTCCCACTTCCCCTCTCATTGGGTTTCTTACTGTCAGTTGATGATTTTCTAGGGCATTTCAACTTCACAGGGCACGATAATGACAAATTCTGGAGCTGTAGGTTTTTGGAAATGTGGTCTTGAAGAGCAACCGAATTGATTGCTAAATTTGATCTGATTTTGGGGGAAATTTTGTCCTATATTAGAAATGGAAAGGTAAGCAATTAATTGCACAGTCCACAGTTAAGTAGACGGGAAATACTAAAGTTAGTTAATCTCACCTGCTGCAACATTGTAGGGTAGGCTAGTCCCACGGAATTACTGAAATGTTCTATAATTTCAACATTTTGCACAGCACCTCATTCATAAAATACGTGTTCTATAATTAACCTATTGGCTTCTTCAGCTTGCAAGCATTCATATTTTGCGTTTGTTAACATCTTCCATTTATTTCATTTGCATATTAATAAAAAACAGTAGTTGATTTGTTTATAAAAGAATGTATAGGCCTATTCAAGTTTTAAGGCTCGTAAGTAATGCAGCAAAGTTTCTGTCATGTAGAGATTTACATACACATATAAATAAAATATGTGATCATTGTCC
>JAVQJS010136814.1:0-18701 GCA_036024795.1 Galaxias rostratus | reverse complement strand
TTAAGATAAACTGAAATCAAATGATTTTATAGCTCACTGGTAATGAGAAAATATAAGATCCATCCAACTTAGCAAACTTTAAACTAATGTATTACTTAAGTAGTTCTTAAGAATGATTGAGTACACAGCACTCAATATATTCATCCTATTGATAACAGTGATAGCACTTTGATTGGATTTGCCCATGACAAATCACAATTCCAACGGGTCAAAATATTACATACAATAAGGTGACCCTTAAACAACTTGGTAAATTGCAGTAAATATTGTCATGGCTTTTGAAGCTTTTAATAGGCAAATTTACTTGGAGAATGTACTGAACACTAAAACAACATTTCAAGACCAGCCAAAATGTTAAAGCTTGGTCACAAATGGGTTTTCCAAATAGAGAATCTCTCCTAGTCCACTTCAACAAAGTTGTGGCAGAATGTCTGACAAGTAGCCATCCCAAAGCTCTGGTCTCAACCCAATATAACAATTGTGGGCAGAACTGCAAAAGGATTTGCAAGCAAGGAGGGACACAAACCTGACTCAGTTTTATACCTGTTCTGTCAGGTGGAATGAACCAAAATTCCTACAACTTTTTACCAATGATTTGTGGAAATCTTCTCAAAACGTTTGGCTGGAGCAGAAAAAAAAGAAAAGGCAATGCTACCAAATACCAAGTATGCAAACTTCTGACCCACTGAGAATGTTGTGACTTAAAAACGTGAATAAATTACATTTCCCATTCTTAAAATAAAGTAATTATCCTAATTGACCTTAAACAGGAAATGTTATCTGGAATTAAATTTCAGGAATTATGAAAAAACTGAGTTTTCATCCATTTGGCTAAAGTGTATGTAAAATTCAGACTTCAACCATATAGTAAAACGCAGCGGGATGCTTTGGTTTCCTTTACAGACAATGACAGCTAACACAACATATTCATTTTGTTTGCCACAGCAAACATTTCTGCAGTGCACAGTTACTTTGCTGAGTAAAAATGGCAGATTAGACTAAGAAACAAGCAGTAGAGCTACACAATCCTCGGTTACTGTGAGAAAAATATTTTGTTGAAACTTGCTTGGAAAAGCTCTTGCTAGATGAGAGTCAACCTTAGTTTATTTAGTCTTTAGCTCGAGGTATTGATGAAGAAAGAAATACGCTGTGTCTTTTTTTGGGGGGGACAGGGAAAGAATTTAGATATTATTCAAAATTGTCTTGGTATGGATATACATTGGTTTTTCAAATGGCGGAACGCAAATGCATAGTGCTAAGTGTCTTGTTGTATTATGGTTTATGTTATATCGAAGAGATTGCAATTAGGCATGTAGAGGAAAAAGTAGACATGGAAAGCAATTTGCGCTAGCCTACATAAAGTGAAGATTTATATTTAGTATGAAATAAAGTAGAATTTAATTAGATTTTTGGGGTAATTATTTGTATTTTTGCAAAATGTTAGCCAATGTCTTTATTTTTTGGGCTAGTGGTCATATTTTTTACATTTTAAATCATGGAATTTATGATCTATTTCAAAATACAAATATAGATGAATGCCATCTATGGTAATGCTGTAACTGGTTCCGAAGTGACAAAATAGATTCACTGTTCTCACCGGTAAACATAGGCCTTAGTCAGAATGGCTTCCAGACGGTTGTTGAACTCAAAGAAGGAATTAATCTAAAAATGTATTAAAAGTAGGAATACAGTTTTTATTTTTATTTAGCATTGGAGAAACCTTAACCATAATTCACACCGTTCTAGTTATATTACTGGTGCTAGCAAATATGTCATTTTCCTATGCTGCACATGTTCTTCCAACAGCTATTTGGCACTGCTACACAGCATACTACTTAAATCCTAGAGCCTTGCCTTCAGCAGCCTTGGGAACCGGAGGAGAGGGTTAATACCGGTCTTGAAGTACAACAGCTCTAGAGGGATTACACTAGCAACATCAAACTGAAACAAATTAAGACATTGTAAAATGATGTAAGTTTATGGGAAACAAAATGCATTTTGTGTGTAATTGTTGTAACAAATATTGTTCTTTTGTCTAGTCTGCTGCTTTCATATTGTGTCTGCTTTATTATCTGACACCAATTGAAGCAGCATTGGAAATACTCCTCACATGCCTGCTTTTTGTCAAGGTTGTTGATCCTAAAGTACTCACTGACTATTTCAACACGGCTCTTAATATAACCTGGCAAATAGGCAATGTCTACTCTATACCTTTCGTGAAAAGTAAAGAATACCTTGAAGCGCCATCTTCTGATATACATCTTTCTCATCTCTTTTTTATCACACTGAAATAGAAAAAAGTAAATAAACAACAATTGAATTAACGCTGAATCTTGTAACAGTGCATTATGTTTGAGGATGTTAATCCGGCAGTAGACAAGGACTGGAAATTAGCATCTGGTAGGTTTTAATAGATTCAGTTTTGCTGACAGCAATCAAGAGAAGCAGAAATAAAAGAACCAATGGCATTGTTTACTGAATATAGAGCATATCAGAAAACTGAAAGGCATAGTTGCATTAAAACCAATAACCAAAACTCTTGTATGAATGTCCTCTTTGGTGAATGTTTTTGCTTTTTTGTAAAATGTTGTAAAAGCTTAGTCCTTCTTATAATCATGCTATCATCATTAGTTCCTTCAGTTATAATGAGCAATGATGGTGGCAAAATCTTTGTCATAGCGCTGGTCATACTAGTAACGAGATTTGACAACTCATAAAACCATATAAAAACATAAAAACTTCGGCCTTATCTAAGAAGTTATCCCAACCCACAACTTTATCAAAGAACTAATCCTTTGAATGTATAAAACTAATTGTTCATGTAAAAAAGATCGAAAGATCCAATACAACTGATCCATGTTTAAAAAGTACCCTTTACATGATTAATTGTACTGAAATTTGAAATTTGCTAGTAGGCTAAGTGCGTGATTCTTCAACATTTGTAATTTTACTTTTAGTCGCAACATTTTGCAATCAATTTTCATGGATTGTTTGATGAGCACTCCACTTCGAGCTTATAGGACAAAATCCATACTCCTCAGGCTAATGACTATTCCCAGTGAGCATTTTTTGGTTGAAACAACGAGAGAAAAAAAAGGGAAAAAATACACCCACATTTAGATAGAATCACTAATAAAAATAGTTAATGTTTCAAGGTCACCATGATGTACTCACACAGTGAACTAATTTCACACTTGATTTGCTGTCTGTGCTTTTTCTGTTCATTAGAGAATTCAGGCATTTTTAAACGTATAGGAGATTGCATATTTACAATTGGACTAAGATCGGCTAAAAGTGAAAGTTCTTTTTACCGGCTGTAGGGAGGTGTTGATTCAGCATTCACATTTAGCTGAAGTTTCACCTGCCAAAATTTGGTCTCCATTTGAATATTGAAAATAAAAAAAAGAAAGTTGTTTATTAAAGGTCCTACAGTTGAAAGTGGATGTAAGAGGACAAACCAAGCAGAAAGCCAAAGGAACTGTCAGTAGATCTCCAGGACAGGATTGTCTTGTGGCAGAAATCCGGGGACGGTTATAGAAAGATTTCTGCAGCTTTGAAGGTCCCAATGAGCACAGTGGCTTCTATCATCCAACAATCTAAGAAGTTTAGAACCACCAGGACTCTTGCTAAAGTTGTCTGACCGTCAAAACTGAGCGATCAGGGGAGAAGGGCCTTGGTCAGGGAGGTGATCAACAACTCGATGGTCCCTCTGTCAGAGCTTCAGCGTTTCTCTGTGGAGAAAGAAGGACCTTGCAGAGCCAAGCTTGTGGCAGTATATTAAAAAAGACAAGGCTGTAATTGCTGCCAAAGATGATCAACAAAGCATTAAGAGGCTGTTAATACCTATGTACATGTTATTTATTTTTAATACATTTTCAAAAAATAAAATAAAAATATATCATGTCAAATATCATTTTGGTGTACTGTGTAGAATTTAAACAAAAATAAAGTCATACACAAAAAAAGTTGGAAAAAACTGTGGCACCGTGAATACTTTCCGGATGCGCTATGTAACATCAACATAATTCCAAGTTCAATTATAGACATACATTTTTAAGGCAAATGTTCTTTTACATAAAATTCAAACAAAGATACAATTTGAAATGCATTTAATGTAACATTCATTTTACATAAAAGAAATGTACAGCTAAAGGTTGTTTTCAACCTACAAACATGTAATGGGATTGGGAGCAGTCCTTAATGTAAAACAAGATATTGGAGAAAGGTGGTCTAAAAAAAACGTTTAAACTGCTGTCACATTGTTTTCTTTGTTGTTCTACTTTACATGGAAACTGTGGAGCTTGCTTGTTCTCCCCTTGTTTGTGTGGGTCTCCTCCGAGTACTCTGGTTTCCTCCCACAGTCCAAAAACATACAGGTTAATTGGTGACTTTAAATAGTCTGTAGGTGCGAGTTGTCCTTTTTGGTTGAATAGTTCCCATGGTATAGCAGCAACTACTTTTACTTTTGTCCAGTTGAAAAGGCGTTTATAAAATGGTTAATTGTCCACTGTCAAAACAAGTAAAAAAATGTTTTTTTAACTATTAAAATGGAGGCTTAATTTTGCTAGGTGAAACTTTAGCTAAATGTGAACGTTGAATCAACCTCTCCATACAGCCGGTAAAAAACCATTCACTTCTAGCCCATTTTTGAACGTCTGTGTAAATGTAACATAAGAGGGAAAAAAAACGCCAATGAGGTACTTGAAGACTCAAGAATGTTAAACGTATAACATTTTGTCTTTTTTAATTCCTCTTTGTTTTAAACTGAAATCTTTAAACCCTCTGAGAAATAAGATAAGATGTGTAACAACACAGATGATTGATATCAAGCTTATGTTTGTTCGTCCATCAATAAGTTATTTAGGTGGGAATGTGAAAGGAATGTTGGTTCAGCCGGTTAAAGGATAGGATGAAGCTTTCTTTCAAAAACACATAACAGTGCAGATTCATTTTGTAGACTGATTGGCAATTGGCAAGATTTTCTAAATTGTCTTATGAGCTTCAACTTCACATGCCTGAAACTCAATTTCATTGTAGATGACAATTTCTCTGCCCATAGAAGTAAATAGTACTACAGTCATTTTTAACTGAACTAACTCATACTTGGTACCCAGGTAAGATTTATACTCTTTCACTTCTGAGCCATATGAATATAATGATGGATAGTTGTTTTTTTACACATAGTTATGTAGAAGTACCAAATGTCTGCAGACTAAAGTGATTTGAGGGTCTAGTGACAGCAGGTAAACTCACCACTATGTCACCACTGCGTATGAACTGGATGCGGGGCTGGAATAGCACAATGTCCAGGATATATATGAGGTCACATAAATAGTCAACTAGCAGCCACAGGTGGATGTTCTCCGGTGTTTGATAGGGAAAGGCGGATCGCAATGGGATAAGCCATACATTCCAGTTCCATGCGAGGGTCACCAAGAAAAGCCAAAGCACATACACCAGGTCTGGATGAATACAAAGAAATATATACTTAGAGCCACAGTTCATCAACCACAGTTCTGATTAAGTCAATATGTCAGAAAGCTAAATAATTTGCAAAAGGGACTAACAATACATGAGAGAGACGAATTACATTGTCATTAAAAAAAGAGCAATGGATGGGGCACAGGCAAAAAATTGGTGAGTAGCACTAAGGATTTGAATCTCACTGGTAAAAGGGTCGATGCTAGCAGGAATGCGGTAGTTCAGGAGGGTTTGTATCCACCGCGGAAAGGTCACTTTGGAATGCCTGCCACTGGGATGCTCTACCTCTTCTCCTTCCACCTCTCTCTCCTCCTCCTTCTCTGGATCCCCTGGAGGTTCAGAAACCGGGGCTGGTGCTGCCAGAGGACAGGGTAACATATCAAAGGGTAGGAGCAGTGTCAGTTGTGATACACAGTGCATGGCTAACTGTCTAACACTTATAATTCTACCAAAAGCATTACGGTTAGAGTAAAATGTGTGTGTGTGCATGTGTGTGGTGGTGGGGGGGCATGTGAGATCTGTGGGAAACTACTGCATGCAAGGGGACAATTACACATTGTGATCCAGTCTGTGAGGCAAAAATCAATGCCAGATGCTGGCTTATTCAAGTGAAGACTACCTGTGCTCAACTGCCAGGTAGAAGTAAATGTGTGGGCAGATAGATGATCATATTGTTCCTAGAGACAATCAACCAGTCAATCAAGATTAAATGGGAATTCCTGTTCCAGTGGCAAAACATGTAGTCCTGAATAAACTTACTCCACCCACATGCAGTTGCAGTTGAGTGGTAATTTTATCCAATTAGACACATATCAATGAAAAATTATTAACACGTACTAAACTGCAGGTAATGATGAAACACTGAAAGCAGTCTTTCTACTTGCTGTTGGAGAACATGCTTCAAACCTTTATAATACCTTTCAGCTTGAGAAGGCTACCCTAATATTTACATTACTAATAGTTTAAAATGGTACAATAAAAAATTAAAACATTCAGTGAGCAGCCGTTCAGCTGACAAAAAAAAACTTTTTAATGAGATGCCAATGGATAATGGCCAAATTGGGCTGTGCTGACAGAAAGTCTACAGGAAATCAGAGATGCAATCTGTACAATTGTGGAGGGGTCCAAGGTTTGGGGGCATGGTATTGGGAAATTGCAGGTGTAGTCAACTTGTATTGGGGTTTTCAACCTGGGTGGTATGGTGAGCGAGCAGCTTCAGGTGTTTGAGGAGCTGTCTGCTCTTGTCTGAAAATAAAACATACTGTAACCCATGGCAACAGCAAGGGCCATTTACTATACACTGTCTTCTCTGCAATTAGCCAGTAAACTAAGGGCACTGTCTATAACGTCATAACACAACAATAATCTATTAGAATAGTGCAGGTGTTGAATATTCTAATACGTATTCCCATACAAAGGAGCCCCCTATGTAGCCAAGGGACATGAAGAGCAAGCAACATTTCAGGAGCAATGTTCTATGTATAAATTAAGTAAAAGCAAAAGCTTTTGGTAAACCTGAGACGAACATGAATCACTTTTAAAGAACATTTATTTCTGCCGCCCCTACTATTCATAAAAAGAAGACAAACAACAAACAATTCTTTCACATGTGGTGCTACTGTTATTTTATTAAGTATTCTCATGTGGTCTAGTGTGTGCACACTACTCACTGGCAACAGGGCTGTCATCATCTGAGTTGTCTGGGTCAATTAGTTTTTCCTTAGCCCTTTCAGTTCTCTCCTTGAAGGTCTTGACCAGCTCCTGAAGCCTCTCATTGACCACCACGCTGGCCTGGCTGGCTGCAGAGGTAGGACGCTCTTTCGGTCTGGGAAGTCGAGACACGAGCTATGCTCTTGAAAACATCGAGCACAGGGTCTGGTATGACACTTTAACACATTGTTGAACATCCTGTGTCCTGGTCTACTTCTGTAACATTTCCAGGCATAGGCTCTGTGACGTCCACCAATGTTTCGTGTCTGTACTGTTTATATTGTGTGTGCGCGTTGTTTTGTCTTCCTTTCTTTTTTCCACTTTGCTATTCTCTACATTCAGGTCTGCTGTTTACTTCCCATTGGTCCCCTCCCCCTCATCACGCATCATCAGATAAAGAACCAGATTGGCCGTATTCCCATGAAACCTCTCTAAATTTGACTTTGGAAGAGCAAGCATTTGTTTGGTAGTTAATCGTAGTTAGTTATTGGTTTAGTGCTCGCTCTCACAGCTAAAGCTTCTTCTGATTTGTGGTCTTACGTGTTTGCTGATGGGTTAATCCATGTTTGTATCTGTCTTCTATAATCCAGAGTTTAGCTTGTAAATGCTCTTGAGTCCTTGTTTAGTCACTGTATTCAATACAGCCCTGTTGTTTAGTACTTCCCTTCGCCCTTTAGTCGGCACTGTATAATATACAGTGTTTATTATGTTAGCCACCTTGCAGATCTTGTCTTGAATAAAGTGTTTATTTTGGTCTTCTTCTTCTATGGTTTCTGCTTTCTTATGAGTCTGCTTCTGTTTTTAACCAGTACTTGGTTGATTTGGCCCTGTTTGTGTAGCTGTGGTATCCTTTGTGACCGTATTAAAAAACATTTTTTTTTTGATATTTTGATTTATTGATATCCTTTTGTTGGTCTAAGGTTTTCCACGTTCACCCCCCACTCCGCTTTCTCTGGGCCAAATTCGGCCCTTCCTGTCCTTAGATAACTCTTAAAAGGATAAAACCCTAAGCAGCTTGTGGTAGCCTAGAGGGAAGGACAACTACCTGGTCATGAGTTTGAATCACACCTGGGAAGACCTAATCTTGTGTGCTTAGGAAAGGTGATAACAGTGTCTGCTAAATTTTGCAATATGTAGTAGGAAATCTGTCTGGCTTCCTAAATTATATAAAGCACATCGATGAAGAGTTTGCTTTTCAGAGGGTCAAAATAAAATAATCATCTACTTGATTTATAATCGACGGTTTCAATTTTTATGATCAGTTGTCAGTAGTCTTTACTCACGTTTCATCCCTACTGTGAATGCTTGACTGACTGGGCCATGCTTGGACAGGGGAAATGCCTTCATCCTCTTCCTCATCATCGTTTTCTTCACTCTGGTGCGACTTTTTACTACACACAAAAAAAAATTTATTTTCAGTGTTCATTACAAAGGCTGACCAAAAATACAGTGGAAAATATTCACAGCGCTTCACTTTTTTCACATTTTGTTATGTTACAGCCTTATTCCAAAATAATTTAAATCCTTATTTTTCAAAAACATTCAACACCATTAATGTCCCTTGCACAGCTATGTCTATATTTGAGTTGGGGTTGTGTTCTCACCTCTGGCGACCTCCTTTAGGCACCACTGGAACAGTGAGGGTCTTGAGTTGGGACTTCTCAGGAGTATAGACCTGGGTGTTGCTAGAACACACCACTCCACCTTGTTCTTTGTCAGAGTCAACATCCTCTACGTTGACAGCAGGGTGAAGGCTGAGTTTGGAGCTTTCTGGAAAAAACATTGCATGTGTTTCATAAGACGATCTGGAACATGTCTGCATTAAAGCAATGTGCTAGTATGATGGGATGGCATGACAAAGCATTTGCCTTTGTGCAAATCACAGCATTAGTGTGTTTGTGAGGTAGTCGGGGATAGGGTCAAAAACAGAGGTTGACTTGTTACAACAAACAAAACTACTGTAGGTCCACTGTTATAAACAAACAGCCAAGCAAATAACTGAATCTTTAAATCATGCATGAAAGAGTGTATTACAACTAAAAGGGGACTCTGGCACCTCATCCAGGGTCTAATTCTATCAAAAGAACATAGAAACAATTCTGTCTGTCATTAGTTCACCTGCAGGTCTGTCTTTGGAGGTTTGGTCTTCAATGTAGAATGCCGGGTTGGAAAGACCTGGAAGCGGGCCTGCTGGGTGGCTGGTGATTGGAGGCAAGCGAGGGTACGAAGGCACATTAGGCAGTTCTAGGTAACTGCTCGGGTAGGAGGGTGATGGAGTGTGGCTGGAGTGGTTTTGGGAGGGAGGAAGGGGGGAGTGCCGTATCAGTCGGCCTAGTTCCAGGTCTTGTCGGATCTGGTTATGCTGCTGTTGGTGTTTGTGGTTGTTGGACATCGTGGGGTAGAAGGCTATTTAGACGGTTCTGGACATTGAGGTAGTACTGCTGAGCACGCTCTGGGATTTGGGAAAAGGACTTGGGGATGGAGGAAAGGGACCTAGGGATGGATGGGAACTGGTTGGACAGTGAGAGGTTAGCAAACTGTCTGGTGCCGCTGGAGAAGAGGTCTCCTAACATATGAGAGACCTGGCGGGGGAACTGGGTAAGGCGAATCTGGTTCAGCTCCTGTTGCAACTCAGGGGGCAATGAGGGCAGGTGCTGTTTGACTTCAGACAGCTGTGTGGGGAATTTGGGCATGGGCGGAAGTTTGGGTGGAGTAATGCCGTTCTCTTTGAAATAGGCGTTGAGGTTGCCTAGGCACTCAGATGCATGAGGGATGCTCATGAGGCAACTCTTTACAGCGTCACAGTGGGCTGGGGCTGGAAGTAGAAGGGGTTGAAGAGTCAAGCAGACATAAACTATAAAAGTGCAAATGTGACATACATGAAAATTAAACAATCAAATCAGTTAGTCAGTTGCAGAAATCATGTGGGTGAAAAGCAGCAAGATCAAAGCTGGAGTTTAAATAAAAAGCTGAATATTTCTAATTAATAACCTCTTGCTTGCTCAAGCTCACCATATGCACACTGTTGGGGAAGCTACTTTGAAAGTATAACTTTGCAATCTACCAATTAATACACACTGATAGAAGTTGAACTAAGGCAAAGCTGCCCAGGAACAAATCTAGTTTGGCTAACAAAAATTATACTTTTTTAAAATTAGAAACCTAAAATGATTTCAATAATTTCATAATGAACAAATCATTTAAATTGCAGTATACGGCGAAATACATGAATTACAGGTCTATGCCTTAAACAATAAACATTAGCAAATAGGTATATTTATACAATAATCAAAAGAAACATACACCTGCATGTATAATAATAATAATAATAATAATAATAATAATAATAACATTATGTATTTATAAAGCGCTTTTCAAAACACTCAAAGACGCTGGACGCTAACACAAACGTGCTAGATCATACGGAGAATCATAGCTTCCAAAGCTGCATCGGGATGGAAAATGTAGCTAGAAAAAACGGGTGGCAGGGGAACAATCAAAGCGAAGACTATTTGCTGGTATTTGATCACTGACGTAACACGTATTGTATAATTATAGCCCCGGTACCTGTGGCACTGTAGAAGACGAGTACTTAAAAAATGATTTAGCAAAGTGGCCATCCAACAGGAACATTGTATTTCGATGTTAATTTTGTATTGGTTGGTGTCAAAATGAGAAGATATCAAACTGTATGGGAAAAAGACTGTAAACAGTCATGCTTCCTTAGGTACTACTCAGCACATGTATCCTTCAAGGTCCCTTACTACACTGACCTGGCCTCCAGCGAACCCAATAGTGTCCAGCATTATGGACATCACAATTGCTTCCCTCTTTGGCATATCAAAGCCAAAGCTCACCCTTTTCAATACAGAAAAGGAGAGTGACGTTGTGATGCTCAAAAAAAGACCATCTCAAGCTGCCTTGCGCATGTCAATTATGTTATTTTCCAGTAGAGAATTGCGTTAAATACTGTATAACAAATAAACAAGTCAAACAAATCTGGACATTGCTGGATTTATGCAATTATGAATTATGAAACTGTGAAACATTGTTAAATTACTATTTTGATTGCATGTAGATAACTAATCCCCAATAGCGCATATTTAAAAGGACTACTAAATACAAACACACTGCATATGTCATGAGTGCTAAGGCGCTGACTGTGAGAGTTGTGTCGGCATCTGTCTAGTAGAAGGATCGTGGTGGTGAGGCATTCCCTTGACAAATCGCCAGGTGAATTCAATCTGGGGATAAGTTGAAAGG
This sequence comes from Galaxias rostratus, assembly GCA_036024795.1. Classification (NCBI taxonomy): domain Eukaryota; kingdom Metazoa; phylum Chordata; class Actinopteri; order Galaxiiformes; family Galaxiidae; genus Galaxias; species Galaxias rostratus. The sequence continues at coordinate 7,247 of JAVQJS010136814.1, read as the reverse complement.
CTACTTATGGTTGTCGGTTTCTTTGCAGTAGTGTGGAGAGTGATCGGAAGGAGGCAAACGTTTAGCAGCAACCAGAAGCAAAGCAGAACAGAACAATCGACTACCGCAGAATCATCAGAAGCTGCAACTGCAACAACAGCAACAACAGCTGTTGTGTTGTTATTCAAGCAAAATGGTCAAATCCCAACCATTACTGTTTGGTGTCAATCTTGGTCTGCACCTAGGAACTTAACACAGACCTTTGATACAGGAAAGCAAACATTCATGAACAAAAGAAACATGTAGGAAAACGTCTTACCTACACTGGCCTCTTCGGTCCCTTTCTCCTCCTGATTCACAGAAAATACAAGTAAAACAATATAGCTAGTGCGATGATTAAATTTGAAAAGAAAGTGGGAAGGAATAATGTAATGCAGATTGAACGGAATTAAATTAGAAAGTATTTGCTGTCAAACTCACCACTGAGAACAATTGACGGGAAAAAGTAAAGAAATACGCACGGGCTTGCGCACACACACTAAACATTCGTACATGTATGGACATGACATTACCGTGGCATCAGAAATGGTTTCAGCCTTAGTGCTATTCTCTGCCTTTTGTGGTTGCTGAGTCACAGGCTGTGGTTCTGATTCAGTATCCCCATCAACTGGTTCTGCTTCAGGTTCTTGGGATGGGGAAGAGGAAGAAGAGCTTCTCTTGGGCTCTGGCTTCTCCTTGGGTTCTTTAGATAGATAGACAAATACACAAACTATTTCCAATGTACATTCTAATTATGAGCATGCTCAATTAGGATTTATCTGACTGTGCAGTGGTCATTAATGCAAAAGCATGCTTTATCTACACTTAAAAATTAATTCTAACTAATTTAAGTCGATTATGATGGTAGGTGTTAATCTCCCAATCTGCCTTAGATAAACACAAAGGAAATTGTTACACAATTTGTAGATAACCCAATATGTCAAATAAGGAGGTGAATAAGAAATCGTCTTTGCTTTGATCTCATTCTAACAAATAAACATCACAGGTATGCGGCCACAGGTATCTTATCTCATTGGCCTTGTTCCAGTAACTAGTGACACAAAATGCAGTTTAACCTGTCCTGCACACACACCATTTAATAGCAAGAGATGCAAAAAGCTTTCTGGAAAAGACTGTTCACCCAATTTCTGTCTGAAATAATTAAACAGAGGAAATGGCCTTGTGCAAATCATAGAGTGAAAAAGTTTGTCTCTGATTGGTCTGAATTTCGAAATGTAGGATATATCGTTGCCTTGCATGATAATCATGTAGACCCAGTGTCTGATAATAATTGAAATAATATAGAATTAATATTTAACAAACTCAAACCAGGAATGCTTGGGAAATGACCAAAACAACCGGAACATCAAAGATTCTTGCACATTAATTCATAATTTCAACTGGATAGCAATTGTTGGTAATATGGAGGGTGGGATATGTACTTTGTGAAGGTGCTCTGATCATCTTAATACCTATTGCCCCATCCCTAAAACTGCAAGCTAAGATTCTTGAATGTCTCTATGCACACCAGTTCCATCACCAAGAAAGCACAGCAGAGGAAGTAATTCTCCCAATCTCATTGATTACTCTTGATGCTGCGTTGTCTCTGCTCTACTCACTCAATTAAAATAATCTATCTGCACATTTTACCCTATGCACATCTCCATTGTCAATTCGTGTTTGCCCCCTCTGTGTCCCTTAATTGTGCGCATTGTTGAATACCTCCATTAGGGCTGGCCCTGACGTCTGTGGTCACCCCTATCCTCAAAAATTAAGGTTTGTACCTGTACCTATTCCCAACCTTGTATTCATATGCAAAATCCTGGGGCACACAGTAGCTGCTCGTCTATAGTTCCATATGTCTCACTATAAGTTTGACAAACCAATGCATTGTGGTATCCAGGGAAAACAGAGCATATAAATATCTTTCAAGGTGATCAACGATTTTTTTCTTGGCAGGTGACTCCGGCAACTTGAGTGCGGATCTTCAAAACCACTCAACAGCCTTTGAGACCGTCTGTCACAAAATCCTTCGCTTGACTGCTTGGATAGGCTCCTGAGCATCACCGTTACTGCCCATGTATAGTTTTGTTCACATCAATCTCGCAGGTATCATTGGGTGGCTCTAGAAAAGTCTGCCAGGGTGTACCCCAGGGCTTACTCCCCGGGCCTATCCCGTTCAAAATCTATATGCATCTGCATATTCTGCATCTGCCATAGCTCCCCATCAATTCTCGCATTTCTTTAAAATGTTTACTCCTCACCTATAAATCTCCTCATAGACCAGCCCTACCTACCTTCCTGACCTCCTGCAACCTTACACGCCTTCTCGTACCCTCTACTCTTTTGCCACAACTCTTTTGACACAGTTAAAGCAGTCATCAATCGGACAGAAACTGGCAATGGATAAAGAAAAGGCCTCTGAGCCTTAATATTTCCCCATGAGAGGTTGGAGAAAATTACATTCTGGTTTTCTTGTGTCAGCTGTGATACTAAAACAAATTAATATTCAGTGCATGACTGTTCCTGTAATGCAATGTTTTAGTCAGAAGGCAAAAATTTAAGTAGATTTGGCTGGTCATGCAGTCAAGCACTAACGCAAGCCTATTGGAAGTTGGGTGTAAAGAATGTTTAAGCCTGTTCGGTGCTAGAATGAAGCTTGCATTGTCAAGACCTTTGAGGGTTTTGGTCCCAAAATTCCACTTTCGGCCAGTCTCAATTCAAAACATGCAAATAGGCTATTGTTTAGTAATTACAGATCCTATTACACATTCCTGATTAAACTGTACAACATTTTTGTGAGGTCATATTACAAAAATCAAGTAATCACAACATAACATAATACATCTCCATTTGAATTCATTATCTTAAATCATGTTTTCTGTGATTTTATTTAGTGTGTGCACTCTGATCAACTATGTGTAGATAATAGCCTATGTGAGAGTTAAGAATGATGAATTCTACACAATAGTTTAACTTTCAAAGCCTTTGCTGAGATTTATGCTACAAGCAGTTTCTCCAGTTTAGTGCATACACAGGAGTTGAAGTCTGCACAGACAACCGCACACTTTCACAACAAGTATGCTTTTAATCCCACTTTGCGTAGGAAGTGAAACGCCTTCCTATGTGCGTAGGCGACTTTTATAAATGAGGCCCCAGATCTGAACCCGAATGAACACAGGAGATTTTAGGCCAATGCTTTAGACAGTGCTCCTTACTTCTAACATCATCAAAACACCAAATGAGGGAATATCTTTTGGTAGAATAATGTTCCATCCCTAAAGCAGATTTCTAGAGACTTGTAGAATAAAAGCCAAGGGAACATTGAAGCTATTCTGGCGTGGTGGCCCAACACTTCACAAAGAAATTTCACAGTGGTTTTTCCACTGATATTTGTTACAGTGAATCTCACTTTTGTATAAAATATTTTTGATCTTTACCCAGCACTTGATTTATTGTATTTTTTAAGTTCCCTTATTAGGGCAGCACGGTGGCGCAGTGGTTAGTGCTGTTGCCTCACAGTAAGAAGGTCCTGGGTTCGATTTCCACCTGAGGACCTTTCTGTGTGGAGTTTGCATGTTCTCCCCGTGTTAGCGTGGGTTTCCTCCGGGTACCCCGGTTTCCTCCCACAGTCCAAAAACATGCAGGTAAATTGGTGACTCCAAATTGTCCATAGGCGTGACTGTGTATGTGAATGATTGTATGTCTATGTGTTAGCCCTGCGATGGGTCAGTCAGCTGGGATAGGCTCCAGCCCCCCCGCGACCCTGCATAGGATAAGCGGTTCTGATAATGGATGGATGGATGTAGAATGCGAAACACAAATGCACTTGATCGTTTTTATTTGCACTTGTTACAAAAGTCTCTCGTCCCCTTTTTTTACTCATGTCCCTTGAAATGCAGAACTAGGTCGACATGACACACAACGGCTAGGTTTCGGGTTGGGTCACAAAAGGACAGGAGCAACCAGATCCCCTTTTGTCAGATCCCCTTTTGTTTTGAAGGGAGGCAGGTAGGATCCGAGTGAATGAATCACTGGGGAGAAGCCTGGTTGCTGGTGTCTCTCATGGCTGGAATGTACTGTATGTGGACCGTCCGCTCCCCCCACCCAGACGCCTCATAGGGCCTGGCCTGCCTCGGTGACGTGCGTCAGGCTGACGTGCCGGCCGGACTGACAGCCGGTTTCAGGTGAACGGCAGCATTGGAAACCAGAGAAGAGGGGGGGAGGACAGACACTGGCTCACTTGCTCAGGTTGGTTTGGGTCACTGTTTCCACTCACGCCTCATTCTCTCGGTAGCGTACACCCATAGCAGCAGGTAAAGCCAGCTCACTTCCCTTTACAATACATTGGGCTTGACATGGAGCCGTTTGTCTGTTTCCTTCGGGGACATGAGTATTGAGTCGTGTGGAGGATAGCCTGAATGACTATCCTGGAGAGAAGAATGTTTCTAATCCACCATATATTTATATTGGGAAGTCACACTCCAATCAGTGGTACTGTATAAAAAACCTGGTACACACTAATATAGTTCCATTCCCATTCCAACAGAACCAGCAGCACATGTACTTAGGATTCACATTGCTAACATGCTAAAACTAATTTCACATGCATTCATACTTGGAGTAGAGCAGTACTCCATTGCAGTTACATTGTGTAACACGGGACCGTTATTTTTAGCTTTATGTTTTTTTTAAGCTTATCCTACATATTGTGTTCACAGCAGGAGAATTATTTCTCTGTCGGCTCTCAGTTTAGCAATGTCAAGGACAAACCTGCTTGCTCTGTCTCATTCTATAGTTCGCAGAGCCTTTATTTAAGAGCAATGTGACTTTCTAATCTGTATAAGCAATGACTTACAATTGTACTAAATATCCTGGTAATTTGTATTCTCAGGAGAAGGGCAACATGGAGGATATGGACATGGAGTTAAGGGGGCTAATTTCCTCCTAGTAAGCAGAGGTCCGAACATTCTATTCTATTCTATTCTATTGACGCATTTTTTACATACACTTTGCAGGGTATATTTTCATCTGTGGGTGTGCATAATGTGATCGAATTAATCTACACCATGAGATGCATAGCATGATGAGACAAGTGGAAGAAGCAATTAAGAACTAATTTGTTCTTGCTAATTTAAGACAATTCAAGGTTCCCCTTCCGGCATACAAATAACGTTGTGTCCATGCTATGTCCACGCTGACACATTCACAAACACAAACCAGGCCATCCAGTAATATATTCCTCTCATTATAGCTGAGTGGTGCACTGAGCCCTAAGGGAGTTTAGACAGTTGTGCTGGGCAGGTGATGAAGGGGATTGTGGGTAAATTAGTTTGGGCCCCGAGGGCTATGTCTCGGCGTGCCTCAGGGGCTGTGAGTGTGTATGTGTGTGTGTGTTTATGATGAATATCTGTGTGTGTGTGTGTGTGTGTGTGTGTGTGCGTGTGTGTGTGCGTGCGTGCGTGTGTGTACATGCGCTTATGATGGTATATTGGGAGGTGTTTCCATGTGTGTGTATAGCGTCTGTTGTCCCTGTCTGTGTGTGTCAAAATGGGAGCACAGCTGAGCTTGCTGGAGTTGCAGAGAGCGTGTTTGAAGTCATTGGGGGTAGAGGGGGGGTCCAGAGTACATGCATGCCCTATAGACGTCCCCATGTACTGCTCCGGGGTCCACAAATAGACCAGTGCTTGTGTTTCCCCTTGTTAAGTTCAGTCTGTTTTGAAAGTTGCAGACGTCATCAGTTCGTGTACACATACGTTTATTCTCTGTTCCCTTTCTTTCTTTCCTCCCCCTTCTCATCTGAACTCTTAAATTCTCCACCCAGACCCCTATCTTTTCACTCCGTTTAAATCACTCATATTCCCTCCAACACCTTCTGCTCTTCCTTTCAGGCACCCCACTTTCTTATTTGCTCCCTCAAAGCCCCCCTTCACCTCTCTCTCTTCCTCTCCCTCTCCTTCCACATCCTTTTCTCCCTCCCCCCTCTACTTTCACTCTCTCTCTCTCTCCATATTAGCAGTGGCAGCTGGAACAGCCCTCCCTTTAATTTTAGCAGGCTCGTTCACCGCCGGGTGATTAATTGGACGACAGCGCTCAGGTCGTAAATAGATGTTCTATTCTCATGTTTGTTTTCCTCGGCCGGGAGTCCAGACCTGATCAGAATGACAAGAATACACAGCAGGTGCCTGAAGCCGTGGGTGAACACCTTTATCAGAACCGGATACACAGGGCGGTCTGGTGCAGTTGTTTGTGTGCCTTTGTGGGTCTGTAGGCGCGTGCTTGAGTTTAAGCAGACGTGTATTACAGAGACACGTTCAAGTAAATGTGTTTCGGTTCGACGAGAAAATCCACCTGAAACGGCTTTGGCCCTGCGACCGTTCAGAATCTAGGCTACGGGTGTCCGTGCGCGTCATCGTCTCCTTGCCCAGCCTTTGATATTGATCTATTACAGCATCCCATGCCAGGCGGTTCACAGGTCGTTTTAATTCCAGCGCGGTGACCCAGTGCGTATGTACTGTAGGCCATCTGTTGGGTCTTGTGACGGAGCGGGGACAGTCATCGGGTTTCACACGGAGACGTCAGTCACCTCAGGTCTATCTGTGGCCCGGGGCGGGCCACCTCTGGCGGCGCACATCCTCGCTCCTCTGAACGCCGGTGCCGTGCCAAAGCCCGCGTTCCTCAGCGGTGCATGTGAGATGGAGGTGTACGTTGAGTGAGGCACGACAGACGCCGTCAGGCAGCACGCAGGAGAACGGGGAGCTTCATTTGGTTGAACTGCGTCTTACTGATAAAATGAGACAGCCTGCAGAGCCAGTCACATGAAACGGTGTGGTGACCTATCTATGGCCAAGGGTTTATGTTGCTGTCTGTGTTGGAGTGCAGATAGGTGAGAGAGAGAGAGAGAGAGACTTCACACCCTAAAAATAGAGGCTAAGAGAGGGGGGGTTTACTCTCAGTTGAGTTTTCCCTGATAGCACATTGGGACATTCCCTCTAAACAACAACGTCTTCTGTCACTATCACACACGTACCAGCAACACATCCCAACATCTGTTTAGACTCACGTTGTAGTCCTTGTTATCCTGGACTTGGATAACACTTATTTGAATAATGTGTGTGTGTGTGTGCGTGTGTGTGCGTGTGTGTGCGTATGTGTGTGTGTGCACGCAGATTAGACCGCACTCTGTCGTGCATAATTTAAATGGAAGCATCGACACCGTTTCAAATGAG
>JAVQJS010136813.1:0-16987 GCA_036024795.1 Galaxias rostratus | reverse complement strand
TCATCCACTTTGCCAACGTCTACCTGTCTGACCTCACAGAGGAGGACCCTTGCTCACTGTGAGTGTGTGAGTGTGTGTGAGTGTGTGAGTGAGTGTGTGAGTGTGTGAGTGAGTGAGTGTGTGAGTGAGTGAGTGTGTGTGTGTGTGTGTGTGTTTCTCTCAGTTCGTGAGTGTGTGTTTCTCTCAGTCCGTGAGTGTGTGTGTGTGTGTGTGAGTTACCCGGTCGTATTTCTCGCGCAGCTTCTGGGCCTTCTCCTCGTAGGGGAGCTTGTCAGACTGGGTGAGCTTGGACCACATCTCCCCGAGCTTCTTGGCACACTCTCCAATGGACAGGCCCGGGTACTGCTGCTTCACTGTGGGGCGGTACTCCCCGCAGAACACAAAGAACGCAGAGCTGGAGACCCAGACAGAGACAGGGAGAGACAGTGAGACAAAGAGAGAGAGACAGAGAGAAAGAGAGAGACAGAGAGAGAGAGACAGTGTGACAAAGACCCAGAGAGAGAGACAGAGACAAAGAGAGAAAGACAGTGAGACAAAGACAAAGGGAGAGAGAGAGAGACAGAGAGAGGGATAGAGAGAGGGACAGAGACCAAGAGAGACAGACACAGACAAAGAGAGACAGAAACAAAGAGAGAGAGAGACAAAGAGAGAGAGAGACAGTGGAAAAAAGGGAGACAGAGAGACAGAAACAAAGAGAGAGAGACAGTGAGTGAGTTGAGGGGCTGACTTCATCTGATAAAACTCTATTAAAGTCGCAGCAGGTCACCATGGTTACGGCAAGAGAAGGCCATTGGGGTGTTTGTTTGGTGTGTGTGTGTCTACTCAGCTTTTGAGGCAGAGGGTGTGTTTACTCACAGGGGTCTCTTTGGGCATCTGTGTGTGTGTGTGTGTACTCATGTGGGTCTCTTTGGGGCAGTGTGTGTGTGTGTGTACTGATGGGGGTCTCTTTGGGGCAGTGTGTGTGTGTACTCATATGGGTGTCTTTGGGGCAGTTTGTATGTGTGTGTGTACTCACGGGGGGTCTCTTTGGGGGGGAGTGTGTGTGTGTGTGTACTCACGGGGGTCTCTTTGGGGCGTTGGGGTCTTTCCTCTTGCGGCCCCTCTTCCCAAAGCCCTTGGGGGGAACGTAGTCCTTCATCTCTCTGTTGTAGCGCACCTTGTCCTGCTTCGCCATGTCCTCGAAACACTTCTTATCAGACGGGGTCAGGCCCTGCACGCACAGGAGAACCTCACTAGAACCTCACCGAGCACACAGTAAGAGTGTAGATTGACAGATAGAAATAAGAAACAAACTTCTTCATTACCGACCCCTGACCTTGGCTCAAGTTCACTCTTAAAGGACGACCCATACCCTCTGCCTACCCTCAACCTCTCAGTGCACTCCCAAGGTACGACCCTTGACCTGTACCTACCTTCCACCTCTCAGAGCACTCCCTGGGTACAACCCTTGACCTCTGCCTACCCTCCACCTCTCGGAACACTCCCTGGGTATGACCCTTGACCTCTGCCTACCTTCCACCTCTTGGAGCACTCCCTAGATACGACCCTTGACCTCTACCGGCTCCACCTCTCGGAGCACTCCCTGGGTATGACCCCTGACCTCTGCCTACCTTCGACCCTCTCGGAGCTCTCCCTGGGTACGACCCCTGACCTTTGACCTCTGCCTACCTTCCACCTCTCGGAGCACTTCTTGGAGAACTCTGCAAAGTTGACGGACTGCTCGGGGTGTTTCTTGCGGTGCTCCTCCCGGCAGGTCTGGACGAAGAAGGCGTACGCCGAGGTCTTCCCTTTCGGCTTGTTCACGTCCTTGCGCATCATGGCTGCGGTCTGCGCGCACACACACACAGAGAAGGGGGGGGGGGGCACGTTAAAGCTGTAGATCCACACCACAACAAATACGGAGATGGTTAGAAACACACACACACACACACACACACACACACACAAAACCCAGAGAGGCCATTGGGGACTTTTGTCCAATTTGTACTGGTCTGGGCCGGTCTGCTTTGTAGAAAATAAATGATTCAGTTTCCCATTCACAATCCATTAGCTTTAATCCAAGAAGGGGGGGGGGGGGCAGCCCACATAGTCAAATTGACTTAAGTAACCATGGAAATGTACCGAGCGGCATCAGCACTAGTGAGGAAGAGGAGGCCAAAACCACCATAAGTGATCTACTGGCCTGGTGAGCCTGATTCTATTCTATAGGCTTTATAGTGGCGGCACACGGATCTCTCCTCAGGAGTGTGTGTGAGTCCATGTGTGTGTGTGTGTGAGTCCATGTGTGTGTGTGTGTGTGAGTCCATGTGAGTGCGTGAGTCCATGTGCGTGTGTGTGTGTGAGTCCATGTGTGTGTGTGTGTGTGTGTCCATGTGAGTGTGTGAGTCCATGTGTGTGTGTGTGTGTGTGAGTCCATGTGAGTGTGTGAGTCCATGTGAGTGTGTCTCCCAGTGTGTGTCCGCGTGTGTGTGAGTCCGTGTGTGTGTGAGAGAGAGTCCCCATGTGTGTCGGCTGCCTCTTATTCCCGTTGTTTTAATGGGCAAGCTGTGACTACAAACTCCGACCATAGCGGTGATCGTCCAGTCACCATGTACAGGCCTTAAGCCAGACCCCGATCAGCATGCCGCCACCGCGGCAAAGCAAGAGGAATTAAAAGGCTGAAGAACAGGTTGCAATAATGGTTGACTATAACCCCAACGCCACTCAATAATAACGTGTATACACACATGCTAAGTCACAAACGTTCTAAATAACTTTTTCTAGATGTGCAGTGATAAAAGTTAAAGATATATAGTTGTTTTGCGGGGTGAGTCAGTCATGGCATTAAATGACACAACCACATTTTGTCCCAAACTCCCCTTGCCATCTATATGCACTACAATAATGGACCAGGTCTGCGTTTAGTATTATTAATAGGAATTCACCCTAAACGTGACTGATGGTATGCTCATGCTTTCAGATTTAGATTTTTTTTTTTGGTAAAATGTCTTTAAATGTAAATTAAGCCTTCTTCCAAATATCTTGACTGACAGCCTTGTAACACTATTACACCAAATGAATTAATTGATTTATAAAATCGATCGCAGAAACACCTTCCATAACACAACGACATGTTAAAGCAAACCGTTAAAATGGCATTTAACCCGCATCTGAATGGCTTTCTGAAAGCAGCACAGGGCCAGAAAATTTAATAGGGAGGCAGGGGGGTTAATAACATAGTAAGCTACTGTCAATTTCAGCGTCTATGATAATGATTCCGTTATAAAGACCTTATTTCTTTTTGTGCCATTAATCAATAAAAACATTTTTTTACTAAGTGCCCGCTTTCTTGTGATGCAGCAATTGTATTAAAATAATACATTATTTGACGTTATACAGCAATGCCTGAAACTAGTACAATATAACCGGCATAAGATGCGCCCGCTGTAAAACGATGTACTGCCCAGTTAGATGTCCGTTCTATCGAAGTATATTGGCTGCTGCAGTTAGCCACCTAGCTTAGCTTGCAAGCTAACCAACAAGAACAATGGGGCCACCATTTGCTTCCCGCCCTATGCAGCGCTAGCGACCCATCCCCCAGCGCTAGCCTCATGCTAGCTTCTGCTAGCATTGGCATTGGGACTGCTAAAATATTATCACTAACAAAATTGCCAATGGCAAATTCTCACTATACGAATTTGTGACCGGCACTACATTTTACAACGACCAGGAAAGTCTTGCTTGTTTGCAAACGTTGCATTGGCAGTGAACATTGCAAGACATCTGCGCATTTAAGTCTACCTAGGAAGACTATGGCTATATTTCGGAACGGAGAGGTTTGGGACAGCAACCACGAAATGGGCGTTTCGTGTTTACAAGTTCACATTGTGTTGGGTTCACAAATGTAATAGGCATAGGGAATTACGTGCACTTGCAATGGCAGACCATCTTTGACGTTGACAATTAAAACATAATGCACAGAAACATTTTTTATCACTTACATTATATCATTTCCAGCAAATAGACCAAGCCACAATAGATCTTTATCAATGGCTGCGAGTCAGGCAGGATAGCCCTCTCCTAGTATTACAAGCTTCCACTGGTAAACAAAGAGATACCTCGATTTCGAGCCAAAACATTGTGTAAAACATAACAGCATACTTACAGTAGTCGGTCGCTAGCTAAATAGCTAACGGAGAGGTTAAACTGTGTTGTCGGTCACGTTGTTTTGTTGTTGTGTGTTGTTCTGACTGCAGCTGCGGCGACTGACGGACGGTTGGGCCACATTCAAACAGGGTAGACCCAAAGAGGCGCCCCGCCCACCGGACGCGCCCCCGTTGGTCATTCAAACCTAAGGGGAAGATACTTGTGTGGAAATATGGGCGGAGTAAGTTCACCACGCTTATTCAGTTGGCTAGTGAGGATGCTATCTAACGTGCCAGCTCCACCCAGATAGCCCTTTATAGAAAAGCTCGGAGTGGAGCATCCTACTGACTATCCGACAAAGATAATCACATTGACAAATACAAGATGTGGGACAGTGGTTGTGAACCTTGCTGGTGGTACTGAATCACGCAAGTTTTAAACGCGCATTCACCGAACCCTTCGTCCGGAATGGACACGTACAAAGTATTGTCTTGACCTCTGCCGAACCCCTGCGATTGACTCGGTGACTAATCCCAGGTTAAGAACCGCTGATCTGGGAAGATGTGGCCAGTTGTCAGCTCTGATATCCAGGCATCTTTCACCCCAGTCCAGACTCACTGTTTCAGGTTTATCATTGGGGAAAGAAGTCTAGTAGTTACTATCTACTGTGATCATAGGTGTTTTGTATTGCTGTTAGTGGTATAGGTGCAACTTTACTCACAGAACGCTTAAATATCTTTGTGTTCTAAAAGCTATCTGTGAATTGATCAATCGTCAAACAATGTGCATATATACATATTTCTATAAACATTTTTTCTCCACACAATTGCCTGTAGACATAAATGATTTATCATTTATCAAGCCTACTTGATCATAACCTTCAATCTCTTCACCTTCGTTTTTACCTAAAGACAGACGTAGAACAAAGTAAATCGATCATCAACTCCGCAGTATTTTTATATAGGCTACTGTATTCAATTACATGTGTTCAAATAAAAATCTATCAGCTTAAGCCCATCTTAAATTTCATACATTAATAAAGTAGACCTTTATTAGTTGATCTAATAGCCTAGTCGATGTGCACGAAGGCGCGCACTTGTGTTTCTATTTGTCCACATCATGCTAAGTAACGTTTAAAAGGCATGTATTATTTTAACCCATCCAATATCAAATTCACATGAGTGGCTTGAATTATACATGTATAAGATGATAGACGTTCGAGTCATTTATACTTGTTATACTGACTATTGACTCAACGCGATAAGCCTAATTTACACTAATCAAGTGGAGTCAATATGACTGAATGTGCGAGTAATTATTAATGAGTGAATATGATTGACACAGAGATTTCAGGAGTATGAAAGAGAAAAGTTGCCATTTAAAATAAGAGATTTTTGATGTATTATCAAGCAGAGGAGGAAGACTGGGAACTATGTATGTTGTTTATTCTATCAGTGGAGAAAATGAAGAATAAAACTGTCAGGTGTTCGACGTATTTTTTTGGGGGAAAATAAGTAATACCAAAACTATATGCAGATAAAAATAGAATCTAAACAATATATAGAACCAAATGTTACCCCTTAATCCTCCCTTTATTACATCATTATACAACCCATGTCCACCAGCAAACGGAGGCCAGGACCTTGACACGCCGGCCGGCCTCGGGTATCACCCTTGTCCGCCAGCCCTCCCCGAACAGGAGTACACTGAAGGTTAAGGTATAATTCCAAGCCGGAGTGTTTAGGCAAGGAGAGATCCTGTCAACCACACACACATACACACACACACACACACACACACACACACACACACACACACACACACACACACACAGACACACACATACACGCACGCACGCACGCACGCACGCACGCACACACACACGCACACACACACGTAAAGCACGTCGAAGATTTCACAGATTAAAATAGTAATGTAATAAAGGGAGGATTAAGAGGTCATATTTCGTACGGACAGCAACACACTTCGGGTGACTGTACCAAATGTACAGCAGGTAAGTAATTCTGCATACACAGGGTGTATTTGAGTACAGCAGTCTGAGCCCCTGTGGGGATTGGAGGACTGACGGTGGGACATTGTATGGGGTGGACAGTAAATCCTTAAATGGATTGTAAAATCGGCCACCAAAATCCCTCCTCCAATCATGTTTCAGCCTAAGTCAATTACCTCTTCCTGTGCAGAGGTTTCTCTGCTAATCACGTCCGTTTCAGAGTCAACCGTATCTGATTAGACTCTAGGTGGGCATTATGACGTTGATCAGAAGGTCTAGTAGGCTAATTTAGCTTGTTATAAAAATGATTAACGATTAATATAATCTAAAACGATTAATAGTCGATGAGAAACAATATTTAACCAATGTGTACACATATTTACATAATTGTATCATTCATAATGTATCCAGTGACCACTTTTATATTGAATCCATTTATTTGTGAATAGTCCCGAGTAATAGTTAGAAAGTATTTTACCATGTGGACATGTTTTTTCATTGTCGCTTCTGTCCACTAGATGACGCACTTGGCCGTAATCAACCGCATTAGCAAAACATCTTCAACAGTTGTGTCATTTTGCGGTTCTATAGGTTGTTTAGAATTTCATCTGTACATCGTTATGGTATTACTTATTTTCCAAACACAACACGCCAAACACCTGACAGTTTCGTTCTCAATTTTCTCCACTGTAAGAATAAACAAGTCACATAGTTTCTAGTCTTCTTCCTCTGCCTGATAATAATCCGAAAATCTCTTATTTTAGATCAAAACATTTCTCTTTCATACTACCGAAATCTCTGTGGCAATCATATTCACTCATTATTAATCAATTACATATTCAATCATATTGACTCAACGCGATTAGTGTAAATTAGGCTGATCGCGTTAGGCCAAGTCACTATAACAAATATATATGACTCGATAGTCACTATAAGCAGATAGATGTTTATTTTTTATCATCGATATATATACTTTTTATCATTGAGATAAATTACTGATGTATGTGTGCGTATGCATAGTACCACGAGTGACGGAACCGTAAAGACATGCTAGAATCAGCCTGAGAACCCGATCTAATGTCTCTTCATCCTGACTACGTGCCTCGTGCGCTTGTGACTTCCTGCGACGCCTGAGCAAGCGGGAAGTTCGTCTACGTTTGCGGCCTGTGTTTGTGTGAGAACAGTAACATGACTTCATTGTGGCGCAGCTCTCATATTTTTAATGACGGATATTGGGTGAGTTTATCTGTGAGTAAGTCACTCACATTGACCAACAGAGCTGATTGTTGAATTACAATTGTCCTACACAGTCGCAAAGGAACTCATGTCACACACTCGCCTTGACAAATTCATACGATTACCTTTCACATCTTAGACTAACTCCGTGACTGTGTTTAATATTTGACAATCAATTATTCCACAGAAGGATGATTGTTACATCATGGACTTGAAAAGGCCAGTTTGTTTGTTTTTTTACTGAAGAAAAGGTCGAGCCTATTTTGTAGAGGAGGTAGAAGCTTTACAGAACACAGCACTTTCTTAATCCCCTCTAACCATGTTCTGTGAAATCTTCGCTCAGGCAACAACTAGCGGACAACAACGATGTGATTCACATAGGCCTCTGCTGATCACTTTGTCGACGTCATTGCATACCATTTGCGTTAAATAGAGTATGTGTCTCTGTAGTCAGTGGTCAACTGTGAACCCCACCAATGCATTACGATATTTCTATCAATCTACATAAATTTGAGGTTCAGTAGTGTGCTGCGGTGATCAGCGACACTACGGCTGCAGACAGGCAACGCACCACGCAGGATCCCCCACCAGAGGACGGTAGTTTCACTAGCACTACTTTGACTGAAGAGGATATTGCCGGGATACAAAGTTAATTGGGATCAAACTAGCAGAAGTACCAACTGTCAAGAACATTAATTAACTAATTCATAGGACATAATAAAAAAGCACAAAAATTCACCCTTAACGAAAAATATCTGTCTTTTATTTGTATAAAATCATTGCATAACGTCCACGTGAGGCTGCACTGCCGCACTCAGCCTGTAGGGGCAATGCTTCACATTGTAACAATAACAGCAGAGAGTACCAGGGGTGTTGGATTTAACTCGTGTTGCAGGTGATGTGGCTCGTTTTGAAGGATTGGAGTAAATCCAACACCCCTAACCTTTTGATCTGTTGTCCAGTCTGAGAGGGAACTGGGGGGGGGGGAGCTCACAGGAAAACAATAGGCCCTGCGCCGGTCAGAAGCCACTTCTGTGAGAAGCTCTTACAGCGTAATGAAGAAGATCATCTAGATAGGTTTTTGAGTAGCAAAGAGTACGGACTTAAAAGTGAGTGAGTAGAAAAATGAAAGGTTAAGAAAGGATGAGTTGGCTGATAAAAAGGCAGGCAGGCAGCAGGGGGACGCTTTAGGCGAGCTGGATTTCTCCAGCCTCACGAGTGGGGAAATCACATGCAACACCAGATAAATAATAATAAACTTCAAGTTGATCCAATTTGTGAAACATAAAAAGTAAAAAAAATATTAAAACAAGGTAGGGAGACAGAAATGATTCATACAGCGCAGCGTTAACAAAAAATTGGATTATTTTAGTTTCAGAAGCAAAAAACACCAAACGCTCTAAGAATTAAAAATAATATCAACAACCAATGTTGAAACGCCTTTATCAGTGTCATTTTTTTTTTTAAATATCAGAGATCCGTACTGCATTTTAAAAGGGAGGAAGATACAAAAGAGAGACTAATAGTCTTAATTCACAGCAGGTATGAGGGAGAAGAGTGTGTGCGTGCGTGTGGATGAAATGACAGGAAGAGTGTGTGCTGGATGATAGTGTACATGAATGTTTGTCTCTGCATGTCCTCACTTCAAGGCGGTGTGTGTGTGTGTCTGTGTGTGTATGTGTGTGTACATCTAAAATGTGTTTCTATCCGAGTGTGTGTCCAGCTCCATGGCATGAGGGGGCTGATGTTGGCTGGTACCCCCGGGAAGGGGTCTGCTGCTTGGCCATGGCGATCACAAACCTTGCCTGATGCTCTGGATGATCTGAAAGATGGCTTTAGGACAGACAGACGGACGGACATGACAGTATAGAAGTGTCTGTTAGATCTCAAGTCTGTGGAACGGCAGCAGAAGTCTAGATTAATTTATTAATTAGACTACTAAACCCACCTACATCTTCCAGCTTCTCGCTCAAACCAGAGGAAGTTGAGATGACCCAATACCATAAAAAATTATCTAGATCTCAACCCTACCTGAACCACACACCACGAACACGAAGAGAGCCAGTAACCACGGCCCCACTGGAGACTTCTCCTCGCCGACCACACGCTGCAACACAAACACACAAGACACACTTTAAAACGGGAGACGGTTTGGACGAAAGGTTAGACAGCTGGCTAGCACTATTTAAACATAAAATAGATACTGACATTAGAAAAACAATAACTGGTTCGCTATGACAGGCTTGCTTTCTCAGCACAATCGTACAACATATTAATAGCAGTCAGTAGTTGCTCTGATTGAAAAGATGCCCGCTAATCGGCAAGAAATGTATCTAATGGAGAAAAATTACTTTACCGTGGTTTTCTGTACGTGTCCCCTTTGGGTTATGGTCTTGCTGTGCTTTTCATTAGCCACTTTCATCCGCTGCACTGCCGACATCGTGAGGCTAAAACAACGCTGTCAAAACGACTCCACCGAAATGAAATGAGTGACTAAAAATGATAAACAAATACTAAATTTACGCGTGGCGTGATGCGATAAAATTGTATTAGCTATGTAATATTCAGGATTAGATTTAGTTTGAAATTAATTTCAGGTTTGCTAATCTGGGCAGCCACCGCTCCCCCCACCTGAGTACCAAGGCTAAACCATTGAGCTGCTAACAGACTTTAGCTCGATCTAGGCACGGGCACCGGAAACTGACGCCTCGGCCCTGGTCACATGACAACGACAGTGACATTTTGAGGATTGCGGATTGGTGTTTTTTTTTCTGGCCAGTTTGTGAGGAGTGAGACAATCTAAAAACGGACTCACAAACACAAAACATTTGTTGATAGAATATCTTTTAAGAATGGAGATGGATAGTAGTTATAGTCTAGTTCAGCGTCTTTGAGTGTTTTGAAAAGCGCTTTATAAATATAATGTATTATTATTATGATTATTATACTGCTATAGTTGGTGGCTCAATCACATATCGACAATGAGACTAACATTGTCTAAATTGTATTAAAAGGTCAAATTAAACACACGCACACACACACACACACACATACACACACACATATGTATAGATGTGTTGAGGGTGAGTCAAAGTAGACATACAGGGGTCCAACGGGGCCCTGGAGATGACAGGAATATCTCTATATCTCTTTTTATTTTTAAAGAATTCATTATCTCGCGGCGCGTGCGACTGAAACCTGGTTTAATCGTCTCTCCATTGCAAAAGGTTAACGTCGCTCACCGAGGCCCGTCTACGTGTTGACGACGAGTCTACCCAAATCCTAACAGCGCGTCATGCGAAGCGTCTTCTCAGTGCATGAAACAACCTCCGATTGATTGAGCAGGGAAGGAAACAAATAGATACCAGTTATATTTGGCTGTATCTAACTGACAGACTGACGGATTGCATTTGAATTTGTCACCACCGCGTTCCTTAATGTACTGAATTAAAGATAAATCGCTATAAATGACCAGTTCTTTATTACTTTACATCCCTTCATAAGCACTAATCAACCCGTTTATTTTCGTTAAGGTAATTAATTAACATCAAAGATAGAGCAGAGACCAGTATGTTTTACTTGAGCCATCCAAAGTTTCATTAGAAGTTAGAGTGGTTTATTGGGACCCAATAAGTGTTCTTGTTCGTGTTAAACCTAAGATGGTAGTAGGCTACATAGCAAAGGGTTGTTATTGGTTTACACTCAAAATATTCTAAATGAATTAATAAATGCCTTTAGTTTTAATTGAACTTAGCTTTAATGCATATATTCCATTGTAACCTAGTGTTAATCTGACATGAGAGAGGACAAGCTGGACAAACCACACATCTCTAGATATACTTGAGGCCAAAACATCACCAAATATACTGAAAGACAAACACCACCAGAAATACTTTAGGTGCGGTTTCTTTTTGGGCAATTTGTTGTAGTTCGACTGCTCTGTCTTGAAGCTCTGGTTGTCCATGGTGATACAGCGCTCTGGTCGGCCATGGTGATATAGTGGTTCTCTCCATATATCTGCATCATCATCATTTGTCTCATGCCCACTAATTCATGTTTCTTTAATCGGAATGGGACTCAGACAGACAAGCCAGACAAAGGCGGTTTTTACTCTGTTAGAAGGTTCTCCAGATAGAAGCGGAGGAGGAGGAGGAGGAAGAAGAGGAGGAGGAAGGGGGTTGATGAGAAGTTCACTCAATGTTAAACACTCTTTTGTCCACATTTTACATGCTTTTCACATATTCACTACACACACATTCTGGTTTACGCAACAAAAGCTTTGTCAGGTCATACACACACACACACACACACTCATACGCACAGTCACAAACACACTGTTCTACTGGCCATAGTTGATTAGCCAGGGGTCAGAGTTCAAGGGGTAACTAGCAGATGTCCACGTGGACGCTGTGACCTCAGGGTCATGCCGCGTCGGGGTTGGGTGGACTCCTGGTCAGCTATGACATCATCCAGTATTCAATCAATCAGTTACTTCCTCCTAAGTCTCTCAGCGACCAATGAGGAGACAGGTCAACAGAGGATTGTCCATTCAGGTGCCTAGGTGGCTGAGCGATAGCCAATCAGACCTCAAAGCTCAAGAGTACGCTGACCAATCAGCAGCCTAGTCCACTGATGGAGCCAATCCGATCCATCTTCATGCCGAAGCAGCCTCTAGCCGCCGCCTTCCGGGTTCGGCCTCTGAATCTCCTCTGGCGTTGCAGGAAGTCCAAGAAGAATTGTGGCAACACCACTTCCTGCTGGCCAGCCAATCCTCTCGCAGCTTCCTGAATCCTGACCAGCCGGCTGTTAGCCTGGGAGGACGTGGAGGGGATGTCGCCAGAGCCCTCGCTGACGTCACGCGGAGAGGGAGGGGCCAGAATCAGAGAGCTGAGGTGAGAACCAAACAGACCTTCTAGAACCTGTAGAGAAAATAAGAAAAATATAGTCATAAAAATAAAAACGTTCTATGATTAGTATAACAATTGCATAAAATAATAATAAACAATGCCCACACACACAAGTTCCTCAGACTAAACCCAAAGTGTGACAGTGACGACGATTAGGATGATGACAATAATAAAGAAGAGTGATGATGAGGATGAAGAGGGATTCTCACCTGTCCGTTGTCTCTGAGTGCAGGGGGTCGTGAGTCCACGATGTCGGTTAGAGAGATGAGGAGGAGGAGGAGGAGGAGGAGGAGAGATGAAGACAGAACAGCCATCGTTGTGTGGGAAAGGAAAAGCAGGAGGTTCAACTAAACTTGTCTTCTCAGGATGCGATTCAGCTTGTTTGTTTGTGTTCTGAGCTGGTCATATTCAGATGTAAGCTCTCAGGTCAGTAACGATCACCGTTGTGTCTGGTCTCGGTCAGATTTAAGAAGATCTCAGATCAACTTTCTTTAGATCAGCGTGGTGTGTCTAGTCCTGTGAGAGGAGGACGGGTCTGACTCTCTCCTCCAGCTTCCTCTCTTTTAAGACCATCCTCTGTGATGTCACACATTCTCACAGCGCTGTCACGGCGACCATCCGTCTTCCACTCCCTCCTTTTCCTCCTCTTCTCTCTTCCTCCTCCACTGCCCGCACTCCTCTTCCTCCTCCTCTCTCTCCTCTAACCTCTCCATTCTTCCTCCATCCATCCTCTGTCATTCCCACGCCGTAGTATTATGGTCTAGCCCGAGGTCACCATAGTAACCCAGCCTGTAGCCCCTGGCTGGGTTTCTGTCTGGGTGTTAGAAGTGGCAGAGGCTCATCCAGTTCACACTTCAATCTAACAGACCAAGAAAAAACTCATATCAAAGTTTGTTTCTTTTTTTTTTCCAGTTTGTTTTGTAACACTCAAACACAAAACGAAAGTGAATGAACAGTTTGAAGTAAATCGTTTTAAAGGTACAATTATATGTGGCTGAGTGTGTGGACCCACACCCACAAACACACATACATACACTTATACACACACACACATACCTACACACACGCGCACACACACACACACATACACACAGAGCTCTGGTGGTCAACACCTAATAAAAAGCTTAACAGTGAGTTAAGCTCAACTAAATGTTTTTTTATTAAAAGAAATCCCGCACACAGACACACGCACGCACAGTCTCTGTCAAATTGAACCCTAATGACCTTTAACCCCTGTGGCCATGCACCTCGTAAACGTCTCCGTGGTGACGGGGGCGGTGCTGGAACTATTTCCTGCCAAGGGGGCGTGGCCTCGGGCCTCAAGCCAGCCTGTTTGTCGCCGTGGATACCGCCCTAGGTGAGACTTCATGAGCCAGGAGAGGAGAGAGTGTGGCTGTTTCTCTGTGTGTCTATGGGAGTGTCTGTGAGTGTGTGTGTGTTTGTGTTTGTGTGTGCTGCCCTGACAAATTAGAAGTAGTGTTCTCAAGTGCCCTTTACCTTTTTACAGGACCTGTTCCCCACCTAATGTGTGTGTGCGTGTGTGTGTATGTGCATTGTATGTGGGGTGTGTGTGAGTGTGTGTATGGGTGTGTATGTGTGTGAGGGTGTGTACGTGTGTGCCTGTGTGTGAGGGTGTGTTTGTGTACAGGGTGTATATGTGTGTGAGGGTGTATGTGTGTGAGGGTGAGTGTGTGTACAGAGTGTATATGTGTGTGCGGGTGTATGTGTGTGTATGTGACTTGCGTCCCTGTTGACGTCAGAAGGTCGTCCAGTCATTAAGACTCAGCACGCCCCCTCTATTCACTCTCCAACCCTTCACCGTTCTCCCTCTCCATGTTCATCTCTCTCTATCCTAACCCTACCGTTCTTCTCTCTTCCTCTTCTCCCTCTCTTCTCTTTTTCCTTTACTCTTCCTCTCTTCCTATTCTCTCATTCAGCAACCCCCATTCACTCTTCCTCTTCCTCTCTTTATTCTCATCCTTTTTCCTTCCAGACAAGTGACTGATGAGACGTGTGTGTTAGAACAAAGTGTGTGTGTGTGTGTGTGTATGTGTGTGTATGAGTGAGTGAGTGTGTGTGTGTGTGTGTGTGTGTGTGTTAGAACAAAGTGTTGGGGTCCCTCGTACGCATCTTTTGCCTCCTCTGACGCAGTCAACATTCCTTACCCCCCAGGCAGCCACACATTCTGCCAAATTACACACACACACACACGCACGCACACACACACACACACACACGTGTGCACATACACATGCATGCAAGTTTACACGCAAGCACACACACAAACGCATACACACACACACACATACACACACACACACACACACGCACACACGCATGCACGCACGCACGCAAACTAGCGCCCACACACGTACGCACACGTTCAATTACCAAATTCATTTTGGGGACTAATTCATTTTAGTAGTGAATATTAAATTGTATTTTATTCCCCCAGTTCCGCCTGAACGAAGCTTGTAATTCAAAAGTATACCCCTGAAATGGGTCCTTCCATTCTTTCATTGATTTCAACTGAGTCCTATGATGGTTAAAAGATTGTCAACTTGGCAGTTAGACTAGAGAACATTCTAATCAATCTTATGAACAGATCAAGGTAAGAATGGAGGCAGGAACCGTTTTCTTGTAAGTGAAGTCTTGTAATTTAAAGGAAAATTGCACCTATTCACTTAATATGTTTGTTTGAAATGTTACCTACAATCTTTGCCTCAATTAGCAAGATCATCTCAAGCGAGGGGAATTTTAAGAACATTGTTTTAAAGCTCGGCACTCAAATCTAGTTTGATCATTTACAGTGAGCTACAACATCCAGAAATCATAGAGAATTACATCACCACTGTTAATGGGGCCTGACGATTGGTTGACCGGGGTCAGGTGGTTAACAAACAGTCAGATAGCTTTCACAGTAGCACACAGGGATCAGGAGAAGATGAAGAACGACTCACCAAGGACGTGCACGAACAGCAGCCAATGAGAAGGCTGGAAATTCAATGGAGGACAATATCAAGGAATAATAACCGTTTTTTTTTATTTTTTATCAATTAAATTGTCGATTGTCTTGTGGTTGGCGGAGAAACAAAATGTCCGCTTTTTCTTTCCTGCCTCTCAAGTAACCAACCGGCTCTTCACATCCGTCATTTAGACGTTGTCATGGTGACTCTCTACCTGAGGCCGTGCATGCGGCTGGTAGGAGCGCTTTCATGGGTTGAGGGATAGGGAAAAAGATGAGAGGGCCCCCTTGCTTGTATTCACTCCCACAGTCCAAAAATATGTAGGTTCATTGGTGACTCTAAATTGTCCATAGGTGTGAATGTGTCTGTGTCAGTTTTTGTATGTCTATGTGTTAGCCCTGCGATGGACTGGCGCTCTCTGTCCACGGTGTACCCCGCCCCTCGCCCGAAGTCGGCTGGGATAGCCTCCAGCCCCCCCCCCCTCCCGTGACTATGCATAGGATAAGCGGCCTCCCCCCTCCCTCTCTCCCTCCCTCCCTCCCTCCCTCCCTCCCCAGTGAAGAAAGACAGATGCCAGATATGTTATGTTTTACAGTTTATTTCACACCCCCCCCTCTAGGTCATGGTGGGTGGGGAATGCTGACGGGGCGTCTGATACAAAACAGTGGTGAGGTTGACCTCTGACCCCCGGGGGAAGCAGGAAAAGAGGGAAGGCTTTAGTTGATCTTGGGGTGGCGGTAATCCCTGCCAGCGAACTTGGCATGATCTCCCAGCTCCTCCTCAATCCTGAAGGGGCAAACAGCAGAGGTCAGAGGTCAGAGGTCAAAGGAGTTAGGGTAGCGTGGTTCGGGAATTCAAAAATGATTCTAACAGGAAGTGTTGTGATGTGGACAGGAAGTTACCTCATCAGCTGGTTGTACTTGGCCAGACGTTCAGACCTACAGGGGGCGCCGGTCTTGATCTGAAACAGAAACAGAAGTGTTAACAAGTCTGTGGGCTTGTTACTGTTTCTGGCTGTTACTGTGTGTGTGCGTGTGTGTGTGTGTCTGTCTCACCTGTCCAGTGCACAATCCCACCACTAGGTCGGCAATGAAGCAGTCCTCTGTCTCTCCAGAGCGATGGCTGACCATCACTCCCCAACCGTTAGACTGGGCCAGCTTGCACCTGCACACAGGTAAACTAATCAGACCGTCTAACTGACACCCGCTACCTCAAGATTAAATGATTTTTTTAGCCTTTTCATTTGTGCAGTTTTTGCATGTTTGCTTTGATCAAGAATAATATATATATTATAAATTATATTATATATCTCTCACACAATACAAACGATCCCTGAGATACAGATACACGAGGAAGCCATCTATTTTAAAACACACAGTCCCCATGGTGGAGGCCCTATTAAGTTAACACACGGTCCTTGTGGTGTAGCTGCGCCCAGAGGCCCTATTAGGTTAACGCACAGTCCCTGTGGTGCAGCTCCACGAGGAGGCCCCATCTTCACCAGTGTACTTACGCGCGGATGGACTCGGTGACAGAGCCGATCTGGTTGACCTTCAGCAGCAGACAGTTACAGGCCTTCTTCTCCACAGCCTGCTGGATGCGCTTTGGGTTGGTCACAGTCAGGTCGTCGCCTACCACCTAGCCCCCCACACACACACACACACACACACACACACACACACACACACACACACACACACACACACACACACACACACACACACACACACACACACACACAC
>JAVQJS010136795.1:0-25665 GCA_036024795.1 Galaxias rostratus | reverse complement strand
GAACAATCCCAGGGTACACACACACACACACACACACACACACACACACACACACACACAGAGAGCCCACACATGGACAAGTCGAAGTCATGGCTAGTTTGACGCAATGTATGCATGGGACACATGTGGGAAATCACTTGATCAAGCACACACTCAAACTTGTACACTCACTCTCTCTCTCTCATACACACACACACTCACACACACACACACACACACACACACACAGACACACACACAACCAGACTAACTCAAATTGTTCAGGCTTGCTTTGAAGCTAGTAGATCTTCCCACCATCTTCCGCTGTGTGTGGATGTGTGCCGGCTAAGCCGGACCAAGAGGCCCCAGGCAAGTGGTGTGAGGTGGGTGATAAAGAGTCCCCTGACATCTAACACGAAACGCCAGTCGGTTCTTCTGTCTACATTTATGAAATATAGAAATGTCCCCTTCATGGAACACTGGGGTTCTGACTAGCCTTGCCCCATCAAGTGAAAAGTACTTTAGCCGTGAGCTTTATTTCTGGACGAACGACCAAAGAAAGGCACAGTACAAGAATAAACTGTGCGACTTCGGGGCCAAGTGTGCACTGTTGCCAGTTCTGCAGACAGGAATATAATATAAGTATTTGGAAGAAGAGGAATTGTAATAAAAAAGTATTAAAAAAATGTTTGGATGTATAGTTTATGACAAAGTCAGTTCAAAGTTATCTCCCGTTACCAACGTGAAGGTAAGGGCGGATGTTTAACCTCACCACAGTGTTTTTGCCAACTGGTGGGAATTTAGTATTGCAAATCAATATCCCCCCAAGCATCTTTAACTTTAAGTTTCATGGTCTCATGAGGAATGAGCCAATTTATGAGAAATAACAAAGCGCTTTGAAACTCCAACCGATCGCTTGTGGGTAAGGGGCATCACGTGTCTGGAAATTAGACGTTATCAGCTCACCTGCAGTTGTAATGTACTAATCAATACCACAGCGAATACTATGAAAAGCACACGCAACACACAGCAGATACTTCAGGATTCTTGTGTCAGTACTTTTGGAATGTAAAGGTTTTCAATCATATATATATATATGTAATTTATTTATATATATGTAAGTAAAATCTCAAACAATCTGAAACAAATCCCTCTTGTTAATTTGTTCTTTGGTGTCTTCTTACCTCTAATGGTCAGGATGCCCAAACTAAAGGTATATTATATTATGAATGGCAGTTTGGTAATGTTGCTTGACAAAAAGGACAGTCACTGAGATGTATTTTAATGAGTCCTCTGATTTTGTGAAAAGACGGTCTCTACAAGTCCTCTGCGTCTTGATTAAACCTCAAGCTTCAGTTCAAGTGGAGGCCACACCAAGATTGATCTCAATCAAACTCTACGTAGTGCGCCTGCCCCTTGTGGCTTAAACTGAAGATTTACCTCATGACTAGAATTCTTGGATAGAACTTTCAAATAGAGCAATCTCTACTTGAGGACATTTGCTGCCCCCTTGTGGATGAAGTTGTATACTGATCAAACAAACCTGAGCACCTACTGATTATCATGGTGTAATTTGTGTTGACTGTGAAATCAAATTAAAAATGTCAAAAAGAAAAAAAAAGAACAATTCAACAAAGTTATTCATAATACCGAGGAGGGGACTTTAGTCCAAGATGATGATCACATGTTGGAATATTCTCTTTCACATTTATACCCATAATATAATGTATATTGTGGCAAGCTTTTCTAAGCAAGTGCAACACAGAATGTGCCGCTTTCTGATGCACGGTTAAAACATTGCCCGTGCGGTAATTTTGTTAGGGGATTCATAAGGGTCACAGCTGTTACACGGTCCGGGTCAGAAGCACAAATCAGAGGTAATCTTCCAAAGCCAGGGACAACAGGTTAGTCAAACATTCCGTGGTCATGCACAGTTCCCAAAAATAGTTGTATTAGTCCTTGATACTTCTCTTTCAAACATCAATTCTCACGTACCCCTAACACTTGTGCCGTCGCTGTTAAGGTGTGGTTCTTGTGTCACTTTGTTGCAGACCTTGCGTAGCCAAACCACAGACATCCCATTTGTTTGGATTGTTACTTAATAGCAACAGAGTTCTTATTATAAGGATAGGGGAAACAAATTCTGAAGAACAGCGTCACATATTTTAAAAAGTTACGTAGGCTTTCATTAAAAAATGCGATTACGTAAGCTATTCTATAAAAAAGACGACGGGAGCTTTGGTCTGAAATTTTTACTAAAAGACGCAATGGCTTTTGAGGTTTCTTTTGTATTTTCCTTTCCCTTCCTCTTTTTAATTGTGGTTTTACTCAACGGTACATTGTGTTTTTCAACAGAAAATACATCTGTTCCTGGAATAAGGAAACAAAATCCGTTGCATTTAAATGACAAAAAGAATAATTTCACTGCATTGTAATCTATGTTCATTACTTACACAAGTATCACTGTAAAGTACAGGTTTTTAGTTAAAACGTTCCATTGCTTCATGCTTACTGACAAACATGTTCTGAAACATTTTTGTTATAGTCGCCAACTGATAAGGAGATGGATATGCAGCAATTAAACTTTCATTTCTTTATGTATATGCAAGAAAAGTCTTAACACTTTAAAAGGCATTTAACGATAACAAGAAAACATGCGATTTATAGTTG
Source organism: Galaxias rostratus (assembly GCA_036024795.1). Classification (NCBI taxonomy): domain Eukaryota; kingdom Metazoa; phylum Chordata; class Actinopteri; order Galaxiiformes; family Galaxiidae; genus Galaxias; species Galaxias rostratus. The sequence continues at coordinate 23,016 of JAVQJS010136795.1, read as the reverse complement.
TGGACAATGTAAAAACAACAACAACAAAAACTGAAGCAGGCTACAAAGAAAAACAGGTTTGACAAAAGGGATTGTCTGCATGACCTGTGTATGTGAATGTGTGTTTATTTATAAAAGGACACTGGATTGTGCAGCTACAGAATTAGATTCAGGACAATGTATATCATAGACATTCATCTGTAGGCTCTACGGAGTTTTTTAGTTTTAGACTTATGTTGATTGCTAATTGTGTCCGACATCTTTCGACATCATATTTGAAAAATACCAAAAAATTACACAAATAACAGAAGGCCCCAGTAACTTTACAAAGTTAACTAAAAATCATTATGACCTTAAGGACGTGTTGCAGCAAAAAATGTTTTATATTTTTGCACGAAACATTAATACAATCTTACATTATACCAACTATATTATATAGAATGTTTGGATGCTTTGAAACAATGACACATTATAAAACATATGTTAACCAACAGATGAGGGTAATCAGGAGTTTGAAAAGGCACAAAAGTCTTCCTTTAAAGTCGGTTGCCTAGTAATATTTTTCAGATCCTCCAAGAAAAGTCTATATACTAAGCTGTCATGTAGGTTTTCGGTGATTGGGGTTGAGGTAGACATATGGAGAAAATATACTGCTCCAGCTATCTTCCTCTTGCTCCCGATACTCATCTTCTCCACCAGATTGTTCGTTTTCTGGAAAAACCGAAGAATCATCATCAAAGGAGTACTTGGTCCCATCGCTATTTGCACGGGACCTTTCCTGGGCTTCAGCCCAACTGTGACGTGTAGAGTGGCATCTTTTGCAGACTCTCACAGCCTTAGTGGGGTTAATGTTGGATATGACTGCCCGGTATTTGGAGCATTTGTTGCAGATCACAAATCCACATTGTCTGCAGTGGTGACGGCGTTGGGTGAAACTAAATTTTTCCGAGCAGCGCATACAGATGGCTGAGGCCTGGTTAGGGATCCAAGTAACTGCGAAGTCGGTACTTGGGGGATGTCCAGCGTCACTCAACCGCTTGGAGCGACAATCCTCGATGTGCTCTAACCAGGCTTGCTTCTCCTCTGGCGAGGACGCAGACACATAAAAAGACTTGCGGGGTGTTCGAATTAGCCATTGATTCTTCATTTGAAGACCATCTTCCAAATCTTCCAACTGCATATTCTCTGGGGGCCAAAGAAAAGTAGAAATATACATTTAAATTAATAATTTCATATTCATTTGAACCATTTTGGAGTATTTGCATTCTCCATGAAAAGTGCCCATAAACTGAAAAAAATCTGTGATTGCTCTAGGAAGCTCCCTTCATAACATGTGGACGTTTCCAAAAACAAGGAAGGCAACTTGTTTTCAAGTCTTGCCGATTTACAAATAAGAGCAATGAAAAAGCATTTGACTTACCCAAAGGAATAATCTGCTGCCTTTCGTGCCAGCGACCGTGCAAGACGATGCTCCCGTAAACAAGCAAATCGTTGAACAGGTAGAACATCTTAGTCTGTGGCCGGCGTCTACACAACTTTTTCAGGCGGCCCTCGCCGACCAGAACCCGACCAGGTTGGTTCAGAGGCTTCCCAGACGGGCCAAACAAACTCTCAACCAACTGGATCCTATTACGGTTCTCTTGGGTAAAAGCGAGCTGATCTACCATGGTGCACAGAGGCAAACTAATGGTAAAGATGAAAACTGTCACAACGATGTCTCCCTCCTTGAAGCGGGTGAAAAATGTGTCTTCTAGAGTTTAAGGTAAGGCTGTTGTCATCAGTCTGACTGCTTTCTGAGACAGAGACTGTTATTTATGTGAAGGAGGGATTACCTTCTGGTAAATTTGGTCGGAAAGTACCAGTGTAAAATGACGAGAGTACAAACTCGTCTTGCAACACTGTTGGGAAGGAAATAGTAGGCTAAGAGAAAATCTGTCAAAAGAGAGTGGAAAGACGTTTTTCCGCTCTAATTTTTTGTTGATCACCCAAATTAAAAGAAAACATACATGCAAAATATTATATGGCAGATTTCCAGTTAACGCAATTTTTTGCTATTATCTAACTGCACTTCCAAATTATAAGTGAGAACATTTGGCAGTGAGGCACTTATATAACATTCTTAGCAGGCCTAGAAGTTTTCTGAACATTTCCTCGAAGAAAAAAGCAACATACATAGCAATTGTGTTTAGCTATTGTGGAATTATCATGAGAAATGTAAATTTTAGCCTGCGTGAATGGACTGAGAAATTAAGCGTCTTTGATATTGGGTCCACCAATGGTAGCTCCGCAACAGAGAGGCTGCTTGTAGATCAATGGTGGGCATACCACATTTAGGGCTGATTTAGGATCACACATACAAAGCACACTCCTGCCTGGTCTTTGGCATGGCACTGAGCTTTCGTTATACATTTTTATGGGCCTTTCGCATACCATAAACTTTAGGATTGTTTGCCTGGACCTCACATACTGTGGCTTATGTACAAATACAAATTTGAACTTTGAAGATAAAGCCATCTGTGAATGTATACTTACACTTTATTGAGTTTGTTAACAGTATTTATTTGCTTAATTTTTTATAGTTTTGTCTGGACAGTCAGTACCATGAACCTGGTACCAAAAAGCTGCCGTAGTATCAAGGTTAACCACAACACAATGGTGTCCCACAACTTCTTCATAAACGGACATGTAGTAACCTACCAATGCACATCATAAAGGAACCAACACCTACATATACACTAACCAAATGGGGTTTGCAGACACCTGCAGATGAAGATGAAAGGTCTACAGAGAAGGGCCAGACTGTTTTGAGCCTACAGAAAGGCAACGGTAACTCAGAATGCACAACGTGTCAAACCTTGAGGCGGATAAAGCCACCAGAATATCATGTCGGGTTCCATTTCTGTCCACCAAGAACAGAAAGCTGATGCTGCAATGGGTACAGGCTCACCAAAACTGGACAACTGATGGAAAAACATGGTCTGGTCGATGGAAATTAAATTCCTGCTGTATGGCTAGAATCCATGGACCCAAACTTCCATAAGCACAATGATTATTATTATACATGTGTTTAATGTCTGGGCATCTGATAAGATATTGTTGTTTAACACATTTCAATATGCAAATTAGAACTAATTAGAACTGGGAGAAATGATAGGAGCGTTTAGAAAGTACCAAAATCACTTGTGGGAACCCAGGGAAAGTTCAAAGATTTGTTTTACTCTGATCATCAATGTTGGGTATTTCTGTTCAATTTCCCTTCCTCTTAATCTAGGCCACTTACTACAGTAACAGTGTAAGTGTTTGGTGCCAAATGAGTCTTGTCGAGTCTAAATATTCCTCGTCTCGTAACCGTCTACGTAGTTACCTTAAAACTACTTTCTAGCCATTCCAGTTTCAAAGCCAGTATCTGTCCTTCAGTTATTTTTCGGTTCAGCATTGTAAAACCTGTTGAGCAGGATATCTAAAAGATAAGACAGTTACATCTCGAATACCCTTCTGCGTTTCATGTCATTAAGGACGGGCAGCAGCACATCAACAAGAAATTTTTTTATTGTTGCATTATTTCTGACTTATAACTGATCTTGTTAATACTAAGTATTTAAGAATATCAGTGAAGACAAATGATGTATTACTACTGATGAACAAAACTAAGTCAGTTTAGGAGATTGCATAACCAACCATTTTCAGTATCTTGCATTGAAACAATGTTTCCTAAAAACCTCTCATATGAACTCAGAGAAGGGAGATCTGGGGATGTTTCTAATCGTGTAAAGTTTGAGTCTGCCCCCTAGTGGATATAAAATAATCACACTGAATTTTAGAAAACATTTATTTACACTTTTCAACCAGTTGCTGTGCTGGGTACCACCTTTGCAAAAGTACTCTCTGATCAACCAAAACTTAACTTAAACCCTGAGATTTTATGGCCTCCCAATTACAATTCCCAGACCTGTGATCCCTCGGAAGATGACGATGGAAAGGGGAAGATTTCCAATAGGAGTAACGTTCACTGAAGATCAGTGTGGGGAGGATAAGATGTTGACATATCATTGTGAATCCCAATTCCCTCCTTGTCCGTGTCCAACATCAGTACTTTACGGCTCAGTGTATATATATTACATCTACTCAGGGGTTCAGTACACAATGGAGTTTTTTTTATAAAAAAAATAAAATAAAAAAAGGTACCCCAAACAAACAAGGATGCCCATTACAAGTCAATGGTTCCTCTGAATTTGAACTTCTTGGCCGAGCGTTCACTGGAACGAAGCTCAAACTTGCTCCCGTAGATGTGCGAGACAAAACCGTTGACTTCTACGGCAAACACACTGTTCCTCTTTGGAATGACTAGAGAGAAGAACGACAGTAACATGAGTACCATCTTTCAAGCATATTTCTGCTAAAAAGTTGGTAGAGTATTTTAAGGATAAGTAAAGAAAAACAACATTTTAGGATCGACATGAAACACACAGAACCCAATTTACCTAAACCCAAAGAGTAAGAGAAAAATTGCATCATTTGTGTTTACTTTAAACTAAAAGTACTCTGAATGAAAAAACATTTAGTTCCTTGTATGAAATGTAGTGTAACCAACCTTTGAGTCTGTTCTCTTTGGTGATTATTTTGAAGACATGTTTGAGTTCCTGAATTAGAATTCCTGTGGTGCCCACGTAGGATGGGCATTTTGATTTTACCACTGCAGAGAATAAAAAACATAATAAAAAATAAAATAAAAAAAAGGAGTGCTTAAAAAATATAAAGGTCGAAAACTGTGCATATGTTGTGGAGGTGTTTATTCAGTGTTATTATACCTATACAGCAAAAGAAATTACAATCTCACCAGTCATGATGGCTCCATGAAAGTCTGCCTTCAACATCTTAATTTGAATCATCTCTGGATTGCTGTGACAAAGGCTTTGTTTCAGTTAGAAATAAAAATTGATTGCATTTGCTGTAGCGCTTTTCCAAGACACCCAGAGCACCTTTTACTATAGGAGAGACTCACAATTTAGTCAAATATGAGTGACACCTATCTGGGTGATGCCATGGCAGCCATTATGCCCCACATCAGTATATGACCCAATGAGAGCCATGAGGGACAGGAAATAGAATCAGTCAACCAATTGCGAGCTGAATGAGTGATTAGGTGGTCATGATAGATTAAGGGCTACATGGGAGTTTTTAGCAAAGACACCAGGGTTAACACCCCTACTCGTTACTAAAAGTACCACGGAACCACAGAGTCATGGACAACTGCTTAATGTCCCATCCAAAAGATGCACTTTGTACAAGACACCGTCCCTATTGCCATCTTGGGTCATTGACTTCTACTGGTTAATCAACACCATTTACAGCAACAACTGGTATCATCCGAGGGCTGACCAGAAATAACTTGCATACATAAATTCAGAGGTAGACTAGTGCATTTGCACACTGCATCGCACATTGGGTTCATTCAAAATGCAAGTGACTTCTTTAGAAAATAAAACCAAACGCCATTACTTTGATTATCCTCTCACGATAGCAAGAGATTGTAAAGAATAAATAACAAACATATAACAAAAATAACAAAATAAAGGAAAGAAGCCAGGTGCATTTCTCACCTCTCTGGCTTCAATCCATTACAAAGGTCTATGATGTACTGCTTCCACAGGTCATGTAGAGGCAAGAACAACTCATATCTAAATAAAGAAGAATATAAAAAACACAAAGAGTTAAGATTAAGTTGTTGCAAAAAGAGAAGTGTGTGATAACACATTGATTAATTTGAATGAATAGAATAGATGAAGTGAATAGAATTGATTTTGTAAGCAGCAGTTTATGTGGCTAAGCCTATGTAAAAACAAAACTGGAAAATGTATAATTAATAATGAGATATCCTTTCAAACACGTCTTGCAAATGAATTAATCAAATTACCTCTGGTGCTCTGGTTTGAGCTCAAAAACCTTCATCTCTCTTCTCTGTTTAGCAGTGAGTCCTTTGGCCTTCTTCCTGCTCCTTTTCTTTTTCTCTAAAAGCTTCTTCTTCTTCAATATCCTCTTAGGATTGGCATACTTCAGAACCACAGCCTTGCGAGCCATCATACCTTGGATTTTCTCTTCAGTTAAACGCGGCAGGCTCTTTCTTAGAAAAGCATTAGTAAAAGCATCCGCTTGTTTCATACTCTGAGGCTATAAAAGAGAGAGAGATAGAACTGGGTTGATGCTTATATTAAAAAGGTGAATCTGGTTTTCAACGAATACCTCGTTAAATTCACCCAACTACTTTAGCAACGATTAAAAGTGATTACAACACCGCAGTGTTATGCTAGAGAAACTTACCTTAACGCCCAGAAGTTTGCCTTCGTCAAAGGGCAAGCTGGTTTGAAGAAGTTCTAAAATTAAGATTTTATTGTAAAGTTAGATCAAATAAATGACAAATTGTACCACTAAAGCAACGTGAGTTGTTATGAGAACCTGCGAGAACCTAAGTAACTAAAAGTAACACCAGCAGTGTGTTGTTGGCTATCACGTCAGTTTGAGATAAACCTGAGCCACAAAAACATATCTCTCTTAATGGCTCTGAGCTAAATTAATGACAAGTTTGGGTATTACCACAACGGCTGGTTTGGCTACGTTTGCTAGCTTATTAGCACGAAAAACCTTGTGGCTAACACAAACGTTCCGTACCACAACAATAGCAATAACCTTAAGTAATAATTCAGCTATTCATAAATATAAAATGTTTCCAACTTACGCTCCATCTTGACGCTGCTTAGAGACTAACTTTGAATAGCTAAGGACCAAATAGTATCAATAGTAACAGCCGGAGACTAGTCTAGCCGGGAAGTGACCATGGAAAACAATCCATGTCGCTTTTTTGTCGGGTCATTAATATGGGCGGGACTACGTCGTTGCAACAAATATATATATTTTAACTTTTTAATCAATTGATGAATGAATGGAATAAGGGACCAAACTGACAAGAGGCCTGTAATTACTAGTCATTTCAATATTCGTAAAAAAAATAATGTAGGGTGTTAAGAGTTACTTAAAGTCACAAGCTGTATCTTATTTGACGTTTTCATTGGTTATTTCCTATTTTAACCATGGGCCCATCCCTTTAAAACATCAAGACTGTGACTGTTCCAGCCTGACTCACTAAAGCACAGGACTCGGCAAACTGTGTGTAGGCCTACCATGATGCTTGATCGTTTCGCCTTGTTAAACTGCTTTGGTTCAAAGATTAATTAAGTCAAATCAATCTCACAAATTATGTTTGCATTTATTAGGTTAATGTTTGCTCCGACTCAGCAAAAGTAGTTATGCAAATACCCCTAGTTTAATTTAAAACGTTGAAAAAAAAACACAATTACAATTGATGTTGTATATACAGCATTCGTTCTCATTTGCCGCCGTTTACTCCAGTAGCAAGGTGTCATATTTAATCGCTACCGATTTATACCCACTCACGTCACATGTTAATCTTTTGAAAGCCGCTTGTATTTTATGTTCTTTTAAAATTAAAGGTGTTAGTAAAAGTGAAAAATCTGTGCATGTTAGAGCATTCAAATATGGCAATAATTCCCTCGAACTATATGCAACTGTAGGTATTTCCCCACTCTAAAAGACATCTGGGTCTATTTTTAAATACTGTAATATACGCCCGATTCTATGTTGTTTACAATTTGGAAGGTTTAGGAGTTGGTAATCATCCATCAGAACACAATCTGATGAAAAATGTGATAAAAAATATTATGGTGTTTTTAAGAATTTTTTTCTCAAGTAGTTTGTTTACCTAGCTGTCTCATTGTTACATGGTGTTGGATATAACTTTCAAAAGATAAAGATCAATTAATTGGATGTACAAGGGTTGTATATTATTATGATAGGTGAGCAAATGCAGACCAATTCAACATGACTTTAGTAGACAAGCATGTGAAACTTCTAAAACATTAGTCGTTAAAAATAAGAGCATAATGGCAAATGAATGCATTTGCATGGCAACAACGTATGTTTGGAGCCAAAACTATATTTACCTAATATATTATAATATGAGCCTAATGGATGTGATTTGTTGGTTTAATGAATCTCTGAAACAAAGCAGTTTGGCAAGGTCAGATCATGGCCACACAGTATGATCGAGTAGCGGAATTATCAAGAAGCCTGTGGAACAACCTGATTGGTCAACAGAGGGTCTGTAAACTCAGGATAACTTATTTAGACACTAAATTTAAAACGAACCTCAGTCAAACTCCCTGTCACTCTGAGGACTGCTGTCATCATGTTGACCATGAAAAGCTTATCTGGGTTCCACCTTGTCATCATTATCATCTCCACCACTGATCTGTGTGTGGGGGATTCTGTTCTGCTGAAACAATTCTACTTTGTTGACCTGAGTGTGGACTGGACTGAGGCACAAACTTATTGCAGGGAGTACTACACAGATCTGGCCACAATCGCTAGTACGGAAGAAGCCGATCAGACTGTTGGTTATGGTGGAGTTTGGATTGGTCTGTATTTTGACACCGGTAGTAAAGTCTGGAAGTGGTCAGGGGGACAGGCTGTAAACTTTACAAACTGGCCGGGTGAAAGTTCCCATACCTCAGGCTGTGCATACCTTAGCAGAAATGGTGAGTGGCATTCTTCTTCTTGCTATTACACTAACCCCTTCATGTGCTACAATGAGGAACTGATCTTGGTGAGAGACAATAAGACATGGCTTGAAGCTGTGGAACATTGCAGGGCACTCGGCACTAACCTGAGCCTGACCTCAGACTACTCCTCCTTGGATAACCTTTATGATCTCCCCAGCTTTCAACCAGACGAGCACTACCCCTACGCAAGGACAATGGTCCAAGAAATGGCGCTGACTCCTCAGGTGTGGACTGGCCTGCGCTTCGTCGGGGGTTATTGGATGTGGGTGAATGGCGATCAACTCCAATATGAAGATTTGCCAGTCTGTCCTGGAACTGAACAATGTGGAACTCTGCCCAAGTATGGGGGACAGTTTGAGATTTCAGATTGTGATCAGAAAATGAACTTTCTCTGCAGCAAAAATATTTAACTAATGTGTTCTACCATATAAGAAATGACAGAATCATTTCTTATGTTTCTCTTATATTTCTCATGTTTTTTAGACCTTCTTAATGCAATTCTTATAAACTAAATGATAATAATAATAATAAGCTCTGTTGCTAGTAACTGGATGTGCCCAAGCTCGGGTGACAGTGGAGGATGAAAGACAGTGAGGATAAAGTCATCTTCTACAAACTGTGTTTTATCTATTCAAAAATTACAGTTGAGTTTAAATGTTATTAAGACCTTCATATGATGTTATAGTTAGTATGTAAAAAAAAAGAAGAAAAAAGTTTAAACTGTTGAACATCTGGAAACACACTGATTCCAAACTGAATTTGTTTGAGGGAGTCAGAACTTCGAATTGGTACTTACTGTATGTTTTTTATGTTTGACTATAAATATTTATTTATTGCAGAAGCCCTGTTCATCTGACACAGCAGGCTAAGTTAAAGAAGAGTTATGGAAAATGTATTTAGGGAGAATGGAAGGCGTACATCAATTAAATAGTAATGATCATGTCTATTGAATTGATTTCAGTCTATGAACCTGCAGAGACCTGAAACATTTTTAAATGTCCAATTAATTTAATTGCTTGACAGGGACAAGGACATCATTCAACATTCATTGTCTATTCTAAAAAGTCTAGTTTGCATCTCGAGTCCCTGAAAATTTTAATTCAGTTAAGTAGATTAGCTTCTGATTTGTGTTTATTCAAAATGACTGACCTGAAAGAGGTCTTGAAAACAGAACTACAGTTGTTCCTGCTTCCTGTCAAATGTGCCGTGTCTTTTAGAATACCACTGTATTGTTTAGCTCTATTTCCTAGCATAATTCCTTTTGAAAAAATATATATTTAGATGCAATGAGTTCCAGTCTTTCATTTAACTGCATTATTGTCTGGTTTTATCTTAATGGTCAAGCTAATAGCCTGACAAGAAACATACTGAGAAGAAGGGGATGATATGGGAGGAAAATTGTGAGGAAAAAGCATGTGGGAATATCAGAAAAGGGAACAATTAGAAAAACCGAAATCAAAAGAAGACGAAATTAGATGAGTAAAGTAGTTAACCTTTGAAAGAGGCTGTAGGATTACACGCTTAGACAGGTTTGTTTTTTGTATAGCTGCACAGGTCATTCCACCTCCACATATAAAATATGCCTGAGATACTGAGAGTATGTCCCCTGTTCACTTACTTCTTTACCATAAAGTCCACAACAACCTTGAACTGAATCTCATCTGAAAGTGATTCACATTCCCTGTCTTGTCAGTGTTCTGAACAAAGTGTGTGTGTGCGCGTTGATGCGTGAGGGTGAACACAGCACTGGCGACTCGGCATCATAACCACATCAGGCCGTGCATTTGTTCAATGTACTCCTTTGTCCTCTCTGCAGTGCCCATCTCTGTGGCCTCACTCCCGTGACGCTCACACATAATGTCCTTTGCAATCCGGGAACTGGCCGCCTGCCCTCCGGCGAGGTTCACTGCGTGCGGACCGACCTGTGCACATGCCGACAGAAGAAAGAACGGTTCTGCACAGCGTTCTGCACAGTGAGAGAATTATTTCGGCCGTCACGTATGACCTTGAGAGCGGTATTATTTTCGAAGCAATGTCTTCTTGAGTGAGTTCAAATCCGAAGCTCAATTTGGTAGCATACTAGTTGTTGTTTTTCCACACTAGCTTAAACAGAATAGCATTTGTCTCGTTCTCAAACAAGACAATGTCAATATCAAACAAAACATTTCTTAATTGATAGCAAAATTATTTTCATTGCATACTTAATAGGAGATCTCAAGATTGCTTATTTTTTTACAAGAGTTTACACAGTTGGGCGATATCTCTATGTATTTAAAAAATACTTGAAGGTTAGTCGTACTGCTTTTCACAACTAGACCAAAACTAATTTATATGAGTGTAAAACACCTGACATCACCATGAACTGACAACTTCATTTACCTGAAGTGCAGTGTACTGTCCCATGAGGTAGAGTGGACATCCCGGTGCCCACTGAAGACTTTCGGTTATACATGGCCATCCTTCAATAACCTACACAAGGGGTCAGGGGTCATTGTAGTGCTATGACCAGATGAAGATTTATAATGAGGACTGGAAACGATCAAATAGAATACCGTTCTCCATTCTTTTTACATCAGCCCACTTACTCTCCACTCCACCCTCTAGCCCTACCATTCATAACTTCATCTAGCGTCCTGCATCGATCCATCTTACTTGAATAGGGAACTTCTCCATTACTTCAGAGAGGAGAGGGTCCTGGCTGACATCCAGCTTGCAGCCGGTGGCCAGCCAGATTTGGTCCCCGTGCCAGCTGCCTCCATTGGTGAGGGACAGATTCCAGCTCTGACTCCTGTAGCACCACATGGCCTCGCTCACCTACACTTTCAGAAGAAGCAGAGGAATAAACTTACACTGAGTAGTGGTATTAGTAGTACTAGTAGTAGTAGTTGTTTATTTTGGTCTAGATGGAAAATTGAGGAGAAATCACTTGACCATATATTTAACCTCCCATTTAGTTTGAACGTGGGATGTGGACATTGATTATACAGCACAGTCATCAGAATCAGGAATAGTTTTAATTTTGAGTAGAATTCTGATGAATTTCAAGTAATTGTATTCTGTCGTATCAACAAAGTCATGATTTTCACTGCCAGGAATACTTCAGCGTTTGCTAACATAGACTACCAAGTAAAGATTAACAAAGAGTTTCCATGCTCTCAAGAGGTATCTGAGGCCCGTTTTAAAAACAGGAACATCCTATCCTACCACAGAAGTGTGTTACCTGGCAATATGTCCTGACATCCACTTGTCCACTCTGAATATAGGGCTGCAGGTGGGCGTAGGCTTCCGGAGTCACGGCCCCGCCCTTCCTGGCCTGTTTGATCATGGACAATCGCCTGTGCAGGCTCTTCTCATTGTAGAACTGCTGCAGGTACGCGTGACCGTCCAGCTTGATGCCATGCTCAACGTGGGCGTAGCGTCCCACCAGGCTCTCGATGTCTCCAACATCGAACTGCTTCAGCTACCAGTGAAGGGCCAGAGAGGATGGAAATGATGGCGTTTTTTAATTGGCAGTGCCAACCAAGACGTGAACAGTCATGTCAGTTTACCATGCAGTTCATTTTATTATTGAAAGCACACTCAGAGGTTTATGTTGCTCAATGGTATTGAAGACCTTGAGTAGGGTACACTGTTGTGCAAAGACATGTTCCTTAGCCACAGTGTTTGTGTCTAGTTCCTGTGAGGTGCGTGTCCGCGTGCACGCTCACAAGACTTAAAAACATTTAGTTTTTTTTAACTTTGTCATCAGTCTACAGCGTATGCTGGAGACAAACCTGCAAGTGTTTCCTCATGACCCAGGTGACATGGCAGGCCCCTTGCTGCAGAGCGATGGAGACGAGGTGAGCACTGGTCAGACCTCCCCCGTAGACCATCACCTTCTGGCCTTCCTCGCACACAGTGTAGCGCACTAAAAGCACAAAAGGAGTGAGAATGGAAACAACCTAAAAAAAGGGGCACACCTTGTATTCTGTATGGAATTTAGAATAAATTCACACTGCATATTGTGTGAGATGGCAAAAGACAAACATGCAGCCATCTATATCAGTCAGCATAGAATAGGCCCCAATGGATTGTTAGTGTTAAAGTGTAAAAATGCATTGAATAACTTGAATGGCTTCAAAACAGTGACCAAAATGAATACCAAATACAAGCATTAACTGGTTGGTGTCAGTCTGATCGAAGTCCACTGTGTCCGACATACAGTGAACCTTGAGTAGAATGAGTAGTATTGAGGCTCCATCTAAACCAGTGGTTTTTAACCTGGGTTCGATCGAACCCCGAGTTTGGTGAGTCAGTCTCAGGGGTTCAGTGGAGGTGAAGAGTAGGAAGGGTTAGGTGAAGGCGCGTATGAAACTTGCGGGGTCCAGTACCTCAAAGGTTCAGGACCACTGTTCTAAACAAAGTTTCATGCATGTGATTCCGACTTATCACCAGTTGAGTGTGCTAAAATGGCATTTAGAAATTCAGAAGTCCCTCATATTCTACTACGCTAACACCTAAAGGAGAAGCAGATGTCCAAAACCCTATCATAATGTGCAGTGACAGTCGAGGTCTGTAATTTCATACCTGTTGAGGAAGAGCTATCCTTCATTTCCTGAATTCCTATTCCCCTTTTCAGTTCCTGAGTGACGGGAAGGTGGTGCATGAGGTGCACTGTGTGCTGCAAGCGCTCCTCTGGGTAACTCTCCTCAATGGACCCCACCCAGGAAGGAATGTTGGCCATCAACGCCCGGGTGGGGCCCGTAGCCATGACAATTCGGTGGGCCTCGATCGTTTCCCCTCCCTGCAGGAGGACCCGGAAGTGCTTCACCCTTCTCGTCGAACTCTCTCCGTTCCCGAGTCCTTTCCCTTTGTCTTCTTCCTCCACGTTGAGTGTCATCCCCTTGTCCTCATCCTCTTTCTCCCCTCGACCTGCCTCCTCTATCACGGGGGTGATGGAGGCCACCGTTCCTTTCACAATAACCTCTGCCAGTTGGTATCTATCCACCTGTGCGATCAGAATTATTTAAATTAGCTGAAAATACACTTAAAATGTTATTAACTACAAGGCAGGAACTTTTGCTATGCAATGTGTTTTTGCTCACCTGAAGGAGTCTTACTTTAGCTACTGTAAGAGGGGTGAGGGATGAGGGGTTATCGAGAAGTTATAGGAGCTTCTCTGGACTGTGTTGCGCACAGTATGCTGGTACCTCAGGCGGATGTCTAACCCCTCTTTGCTCGATTTTATAGGTATTTTTCATTTACTTACTTGATGATCATCTAAGTTTGTTAATACAAGTAAGTGCAGTTATGTTTTCAAAAAAGAGAAACACGAATGCATTTCAGTGTTAGCAAAGGTAAGTTAGTGACAATGATTGTTGACGACACACATTCATTTAACAAAAGTTAAAACACAAAGCATGTTAAAAACAAGTGAACTATATAGTTTGGTTCAACATATATTTATTGAAGTACTTGGCATGACACCTATTGTTTTATGGTTGCAGTTTGCATAGAGTTAAAAAAACAAGGTGCTACATTGCACTCAACACCATGCATGCTTTTTGTGAGAGCAAACACTGAACACCTCCTCTCCCTTCCTCTCTCTCTCTCTCTCTCTCTCTCTCTCTCTCTCTCTCCCTCAATCACTCACTACATATCGCTCTCTCTCAACCATTCAGGTGGTCCAACCTGCTGTTTGAAAAAGTCCACACTGAGCCTTGTCCCTGGCAGACTGAAGGGCATGCTCTTCTTCAGGGGAACGGCCATGTTTAGACGTCTCTTCTCTTTCTTCCCTAGGCGCATGTCGTTGAAAAATGCATTGTCGTCCAGGATGTACACTTGGTCCGGCAGACTGTGAAGCTCTGCCTTGCGACCACTCCGCACCGCAAACTCCTGCAAGGCTGTCTGCCGAATGGGTTTCAGTAGACACACAGGCATGTTAAAGAATTAGAGTGCGTCTCAAAAAGGGCTCTCTGCCCCTGGGTGTCAATTTCTTAGTGCTCATTAAAGGCGGATGTCCTTTATTTTAGTTTTATTTTGTTTTATTCAAATGCTCAATGTGTTCCATTCACATATGTATACAATTATTATGTGTTGTGATTGTCACGGTGCTGAAGGTCAAAGGCTGTTTCTTTGTTTCAATTGTCTATATTGTTTCTATTGCACAGCATCTCTGGTTTTCAAACTACCTTCAACAATAGAAACTAACTCTCTTACTATATGATTTATAGTATACTTACTCTACGATTTACCTTGATAAATACTTCAGCCCTGTCCTTTGAGAAATAGTGCTATTCTTTGAATTAGGTAGAATCTATTTGTTTATCTTTACCTTATTGAAGGGGTCGGTGTGGACCAGTGTGTGTGAGCGGAGGTGAGGGATGTTGAGGGCACTGAACTGACTCTCCCAGAGGGCTGCCCACTCTCCATAAGAATCTACCACCTTGAAGTTCAGAGGGGGCCGGGGGGCCTTTTGAGATGCCTCACATGGTACGCTCCACTCTGTTGTCTGTCCTGAAGGAAACATCGTTTTGAAACGCTTCGTTTAACCATTGCCATATACAGTTGATGACTGAACCAGTCTAATTCTATTAGAAATACACAAAGACACAAACCCGTGAATGTCAAATATATGGTCATTTACAGTAATGCTAACCGTAGTCATAGTGGATGAACAATATAAAAAATAAATGTATAAAAAAAATAAAAGTCAAATTAAAAAAGGTAAAAATACTTGATTTGACTTTTATTCATTGTTTTGCTATTACTGTAATGCTCATTGAGTGCCGGTCCCCTTCTTTTGCTTTTTCCCCGGCAGCGGCTGCTCCTGGCTCGGCTTCTGCTGGGCTGAGAGCCCACGGATAGGCACACTGCCTGGGGAAGAGACTGATGAGGCTTGGCTGGTACTGGCTCTCGGTTGGACAGCAACGTGGCCAGGGTCAAAGCATGGGGACCACCGCCTATTACTAACACATCCAGCATCACGACCTGGAAAAACACACCAACATCAACACACACACACACACCTACAGTATCACATGCTTAGTGTGTATGGTACCTTGTGAAGCATGCGAAATATAAGATTATAGACTGCACAGGTATATGCGGTGACACACATTATGAAAGTCAACAACAGTGAAATTCGATGCACAAAGTACAATGTACAGAGTGCAAAGTCAAGTTCTCAAAACAGGTACCTGATCCAATCGGCGTTTACTGTTTGTTTGCTGGTTCAGATGTGGTCAAAGTCAAGTGCCCGTCTGTGCATTTCAACCTGTGAACTGTACTATTGCCCGCAGTAACACAATCTACCCTAGTGTCTAAAGATACTTAGGGTCACCATTGGCTGCAAAGTCTAGGCTGAAAATAGCTCCGGCTTGGCAAGATGTTTCCGTGTCCTTGCTTATGCCTCTGTGTTGAAGTGTGTTTTTTGTGTGTCTCTTTTTGTCATGCAATGTGGTGGACTAGAGTAATGGCATATGGAAACACCGGTTTTAACTCTTCATAAATTATCCCCAAAACAAGAGATATTAATTGAACTGAAGTTACTAAATTACACACTAACTTCAACATGTCAACAATATCAAGGTTCTATAAATAGTTAGCAAATGATCAGTTCAACTAATAAAATATAGCACTCGGTACCACACAAAAAGTTAAACATTTGATGAAATTCAACATTTTAAGTAAAAACGACTAATTATTCACTCTCCATTGCAATCCATTCATAAAATAATAGTTTTTTAAGTGCTCTTTTTTTATTTTGGCATAATGAGCATTTTAGCATTGTCTCTAGACATGTGTATTTAGAATATTTATGTTGTTCAGGGGAATATAGTTTTTGTACTAATATGCACGCATTATAAATATTAGCTGTACGGAGCATTGTAACCCCATAAAACACCCTTATTTTATATAGATATATAAAATATTAATTAAAAAACAATTGACAAAAAAAAAAATTCCCTGCACATAATATAAAACTATACCCTCACAGGTAGCTTGATAGTGATTTTTTTTTCCTTTTTGCACACTTCAAAATCATATCTCAGTTCTTTTTTATCTGGTCCGAGAAGCAAATTTTGGATCATAGTTTAATATGTCAGTTCACTCTAAGTCTAATAAACCACAACTTCCTTTTGTAGCGGCTGCTGCTTTAACAATTCCCCTTTGTGTCTGTAATCGTGTGGACAATTAAACTAATATGATCAAATTCACCCATAACTCACTTCTGCATTGTGTTTTTTTTTTACTTACTACAACATTGTATTGTGCTAGATTAAGAGTGCTTGGCTATTTCCCCGTTCATAATTTTAAAGAACACTCTCACTGATGTGAGACAAACACTATTTGACTGTACTTGTACCACTTCCCCTTGTCACTAGTAATTGGTATGCTAATCGATGCCGACACAACATTTTTCGACGGTTTAAAAGACAGGTGCAGACTTCTGACACCATTTGCAGCGAGAAACTCATCTGGCAAAATCATGGACTGCAAGGTATGCAACCATTCTCTTTTTACAAAGTGCTTTATGTTGTATGTTCTTATCCTATTTATTCAAAGAGTAAATGTTGAAGTTTGGGGAAACAATAGATGCATGGTTTTACTGCTAAGAATCTATGTGAAAAAGCTCGCACTGGGAAGTTCTTATGTTGACCAACTGTCAATGAAGCAACCAAATAGTTCATTTTATAATACATATAAACTGTAAAAAAATGCATCCCAGGGTTCTATGGAAAAGGGAGCGATATTTATCGCTCATCAGACTGTGCAGGGGAAACATCAGTACAACGTGGACAGTGTTGTGAAGGTCAGAACGGGGAAAAGAGGAGGGCCCATTGCAAGGTAAAACATTTACTGTGCGCAATAACAACTCACAATAGCTTATACATCAGTCAACAACAAAAAATTCACCTACTGGAATCACTCATTCAAGAAATCACTCACAGTGTAAAATAGTATTTATGTACGTTATTTAGATTCTTATATTTGATTTATATATGGAGATTATTTTTTAAACCATGTCACGTAATGTCAATGTCATTAGAAGCAAATGTGAATTCCCCCCAGTCATTGACTCTTCTCAAGGTGCTGTTTGCAATTCCCTTACTTACTGTGTGTGTGCGTGTGTGTGTGTGTGTGTGTGTGTGTGTGTGTGTGTGTGTGTGTTTGTGTGTGTGTGAGAGTGTGGTGTGTTGTTGTGTGGGTGTACGCACCTGTCATCTAAAGAAAAGGCGATAGCTTGCTGATGGTAAATGATGTAAATCTTCAGAATGTTATCCCTGAAGAACTTGCAGAGATGCTAACCAAGGAAAACGTTATTTTGGTGAGTTCATATCGTGAAAGCTTGAGCAGAGTGCAAAGAGGAGAGGAAGATAGAAAAAATTATAGCAAGACAGAGAAATGAGAATGGAGTGCGCTTTTATGAACTACCTCCCTGACCCCCAACCCCCCTTCTCATCTCCCCTACACTCCCATTAGACAATGCACCAGGGGGGGAAGAGGCAGCTGCTTGATCAGACCTCCTCAGAGGAGCAATATCTTGTCCCGACGTCCAAAGAGATCACTGCCCTGAGCTTTACCCAGGAGCTGAGGCAGGACGTGGAGTCTGGCGAGGAGGATGGAAGGAGTGAGGCCAAAGGGAAGGAGCCGTCGGGACAGGAACAAGACTTTCTAACGGTTGTCTTGACCAACACGAGCATCAGCTTGGTGAAGGGGCGGGGAAGCAGCCCAAACAGTCCTTGCCAAGACTGCGGTGGTACAGCGTGTCACTTAAACCAGATTGTCATGGTATCTGAGTCCAGCAAAATCACTCTTAGTAAGTACATTAAGTCGGTAAGCATCATTTGGCGTTCCTGTCTCTTTTAGTCTCACCTCAGCCCTGTTATGTTCTGCCCCTATTTTAACTTCTCTCTTTGGCATAAATCACTTAATCATGCTGAACACTACTAAAACTACAGAAAACTACATGAGGAAATGTAGAAATGTCAGTGAATTAGTAAGTTGTTTAAAACAATAATGGGACACATTCTTATGAGGTTAGATATGAAACCACGGAGCAATACAGATTTGATTCACAGTTTAAAGATTGAGGTACTGGAAGTAAGAAGTGAAACAGTATGTATTTAAAAGAGCTAATATCTAGATAGGGGTCCAATTTGTGTTGAAATGGTGAAGTGTGCTTGCAGTACTGCGGTTACAATTGTAATCCTACCGAGCTACTGTTTATCCGCATGACCACAGCAACCTGTGCAATGCTCGTCAATTAACAAAAGACGAGGTGTCAATCAACTGATTCTTGAGGGAAAATATAAATCCCACAGCTTAGATAATGCCACTGTTCGATTCACAAGAACCAGGATCATTTCACTGCCTGATATGTATATGAAACATTAAAACTGGAAGCGCTATCACAAGTTAGAAAATAGCAAGGAATTTGAAATGAGCATAGGTTATGAATCAGCTATCTATTCGAAATTAGCAAATTAAGCATAGAAGGCTAGTGTTAATTTTTTGTAACCATGGCACCCGTTCAATGTGTGTCGAGTAGCATAAGGAGTGGTCGCCTTCAATTGTTTCTAAAATTGAAAACTGTACAAATCACATGTTAGATATTGACACTGTGTGGACCCTACAAACCAGGAGAACATGGCCATGTATTACATGTCTGTGAAATTTTAAAACCGGAAGTGTAATCCCAAGTTGGACAACAGCTGAACATTTTAAACAAGCCACGTTGAGCTAGAGTGGACATATGAGCTTTTATGTCAATGGAAAGCCTTCTACATAAACCGTGTGAGCCGTAAGAACCAGGCAAACATGACAATGTATAACTATAACATGACTATGAACCTAAAACTGGAACCCAAATTGAATACTTAAAAGTCTGTGATACAGAACCTTCCTAAAAGTAATAGCAGTTTAATTGGAATCAGTACACACATATTGATACCTTTTATACCTTTGTAGTGCAGGAACTGTAGAAGTGGTTGGCTGTCAATTGCCATATAAAATGATAAGAATAATATAAGTGAGATTATAGTATTTTATAGTATTGCCTAAAGTTCAAAGTTCAAAGTTCCGCGAGTATTGCCTAAACAACGCACACCAAAAAAAGAACAAAGTAAGGGGAGAACTAAGAGGTGTTCAATAAAATATGGTGAAATACATTTTAACCAGATTACATCTCTTTACCTTTTTAAAAACTTAAGATTTTAAGAAGTAATCACTATATATAATTAATGTTGTATAATTTTTCAATATTTAAAATAGATTATGAAATATTAAATACATACAAACCTATTTTGCATTTAGTATACAGAAAGCATGAAATATAATACTGTGTGTATTCCTCAGGTGAAACACAGTGTACATTCATTTTGGAGTTTAACAAAGTGTACCTTATTCCCCAGTGTCAAGAGGACCAAGCAGAATTTTCCAATGCTGGAAACAGACGAAGAGTATTTCAATTGAACACTCTCTGTCCAACAGCTTTCTCAGTAGCTTCTCTGTACAGAGAGCTCCATATATGTCAACTGAACCAGGTATAGTATGTCTCTCGCTTTCAAGAAACGCTACTTTTTAAATGTATAATTTGTACTTTTTTTAACTTAGAGTTTTTTTCACATTCCCAATGCCGTTGCTGTGACTTATTCCAAAATGTGCTTTCAATGTCTTTATGCTACGCTTAATAAACAGAGAGGATAACCATTTATCACTACAAGACAAACCTCACAGACAAAAATCCAGTTGTCCTGAACTTCACTGATACAAACTGCTTTCTCAAGTGCTGCAAAGATGGAGACATGGTTTGTCTGAGAGTAGAGGTAAGGGAAATCACTTGTAAATGTGTGTGTGTGTGTGTGTGTGTGTGTGTGTGTGTGGTGTGTGTGTGTGTGTGTGTGTGATTGTGATCTATAGAATGTGTGTAAGTGAGTAAGTGTCCTTTTTAAAAGAATATATATTCCATAAGCCCCCCACATTGTCTCTCAATCAATGTTGTAACCACCACAGTATATATCCACAATTATATATACATACAAGATTGCCTTAAACAAATCTGGATTTTTTTGTTTTTTTTCCCTCCTTCTGTCTTGTTTGTGGACCCTACTGTTCAGATTCTGCAGAGCAGAAAGTACCAAAGCTGGACCCAGAAACAGAAAGCGAGGATCTGATTGGTCGAGGGCTACCGGTAAACGACTACATTTTGGATTTGCTCAGTACTTTGGAACTTCCTGTAAAACCAACCAGAACCAGAACCAGAATCTAGAATGTATATATTTGAATGAATGAATGAATGAACGATGAAGTATGAATTAAATAGATCTACACAGTGTGGTGTTATAGCACACCTTAAAACTCTGAACTGTATGTTTCCATTGGATACAAATAGTGTGATCGATTTAGACAAACAACGCCACTGTAATCGTTAACACACACACACACACACACACATACACGCACACACATATAAATATCATTACATGTTTTATTGTGTGTTCGCTTTTGGCTCTCCTCTCTCATTGACATCCACTGGTAATGCTTAAATCTCCACTCTAGCTTAACGTTTCTTTTTTCAAATTGACTGCCATTTCCTAACCTGTGATTGTGAATCCAGTTTTAACGTTGCATAGACACGTCACACAGGGAAATGTTCGCCTGGTTCTCGTATATCGGAAGCTTCATTCCCTTCGGTCTCTTCTTCTGCTTTCTATCCCTCCAGATCTAAAACCATGGCAACAACGTTGACGAGTGACCTGAAGCTCTCCCATCGTCTGCTAGAACAACGGTTCCTGGCCTTTTTGAGTTGCAACCAGAGGCGCCACGTCGGGACAGGCGATCGAGGCAAATGTTTGGGGCCCCGCCAACATATTGTCGGAAAGGGGCCCCCCCAAATTGAATGAACAGCGCACTGCCGCTGGGCGAGTACCCAGACAATGACCAGGCATTCCAGACAAGACAAGGCATATTTTCTCAATCAAAGCGATCTCTCAGCTACTTCTTGTATATGACGTTAGGTAAGACATTTAGCAATAGTATGACGGTAAAAAAAAAAAATATATATATATATATATATAAATATATATATATATATCCTATGGCGGCTCCTCTTTTCAACTTGTTGTCAAGTTCTGGTCAATTTTAGCCTTTCAATAAATAGTTTCTCGATGTCTTAGAAAACGTGAGATCAAGCACGGTTATTTAAGGAACGTTTTCCCCACCGTTAGCCGATGTAATTATTAACGTGATAACGTCGGCCATTTTGTTGCTTTCCTGGAAATGTTCCTATATTACTTGCCAGTTTAAGAAGTAGGTCAGTGTTTTTACACTTGTATTATTCCCTGTCTTGATACATTTATTTAATTCTAGTCAGTAGGTCTTGTAGGAGTTTTATTCGAACAACAATGTAAGTCGTTGTTTCGTTAGTGAGTTTAATCAAAAGCAAATTTAAGCTTATTTAAGCAAAATAAGTTAATTTCGGCTGTACTGCTGTAAAATGTAGCTTGGCTATCTATCCCTACTTTCAACAATAACCTCTTGTAGCTTTGTATCTTTAATTTGTTCTGCAAATTTGGGTCCCACACTAAAAAGTTCTAAAAGTCATTACTCTCCTTTCATACCCATGTTCTCCATTTAAAACTTACGGAAGCATGTTTATTTATCCATTTCTAATAATACTATTTATACACACTACATATACATTATTCTCAAAGTATATCTGGTGAATTCTCAATATAGTGTCTCTGTGTGGTGTATTTACATGTTACAGAGTTCTGATAAGCATTATGGTGAGTTAAAGGGTCCTGTAGCCGTCTTTTAGGGCCCCCTGTGTATAGAACAGTGGTTCTTAACCTTTTTGGAGGTACAGAACCCTGCGAGTTTCATAAGCGCATTCACGGAACCCTTCGCACCCTTCACCGAACCCTTCGTACGGAAAAGACTCACACACAGTGTGTGTATTTGTACTTCCGCCGAACCCCTGGGGTTCGATCGAACCCAAGTTAAGAACCACTGAACCCAGGTTAAGAACCACTGAACCCAGGTTAAGAACCACTGGTCTAGGAGCTCCACTGGTCATGACCCACCAGATCACTGATGTTGGTGTCCGTGATATCCATTTT
The DNA here is from genome assembly GCA_036024795.1 of Galaxias rostratus. Lineage (NCBI taxonomy): Eukaryota > Metazoa > Chordata > Actinopteri > Galaxiiformes > Galaxiidae > Galaxias > Galaxias rostratus. The sequence continues at coordinate 299 of JAVQJS010136795.1, read as the reverse complement.
ACACTCCAGATTTCTAGTGAAATGAACATAGAAAGTGACAGTTAAATCAAGAATAGGGTTTATTTTCCCTACAAGTCTTTTTTTTTTTTTGTCCCTCAATAAGAGGCGTTGAGTTACTGTCTGTTTCTGTACTTTCTTTCTGACTTTGTTGACTTTGTATATAAATATGTCTCTGATTTGGTTCGAGCTACAACAGATTCTGTGCACGCAACTTCAGCAATAACTGTGCACCATGTCATACGTTATCATGGACAACGTCTCGATAGGTTGGCTGTTCTTGTACAACTGGTGCTTGACAC